>JAQMCW010000034.1:15086375-15104490 GCA_030068335.1 Chrysichthys cranchii
TGTGTGTGTGTGTGTGTGTGTGTGTGTGTGTGTGTGTGTGTGTGTGTGTGTGTGTGTGTGTGTGTGTGTGTGGGTATAAGAGAGAGAAAGAGAAAGAGAGAGAGATGGAGCGACTGAGTGAGTGATAAGCCTCCAGACTGACCCCACTCAGTATGGTGAAATGCTGTAAGGCGATTCCTAGCATCCATTCTGTGATGAATTTTTTATTCTGCAACCTGTCATGCTCTGGTTGCATCAGTGACAGCAGTAGTCACTCATAACTTATTGTTAGGCAGCTGAGCACTGCCATTTATAACTGATTTTTAGGCAGTCGGACACTCTAAGTCAGTCAAACGCTGCCACACTGCTACCTATTAGATTGTCGAATGCCTTCACTAATAACTGACTGTTACGCAGTTAAATGCTACTAAGCAGTCAAACCCTGTCCCACAGCTACCTATTAGTCAATCAAATGCTGCCACTCATAACTAACTTTTAGGCAGTTGAATGCTGCTCCTTAAAATTGACTATTAGGCAGTGAAATGATGCTAAATTACGAATAATATTAGTACACACATAAGTAATTAACAATTATAGACATGCACTTAATGACTAATCACATGATCACATATTTTTCTTTGGCTTAACCTCAAATGTCATTCTGTTGGATGTATAGTGCACTACTCCTATTGAGTGTATTTCTGTTGGTTGTATACTGTACTACTTAGATTCTGTAATGCCCTTTGGTTATACCATATGTAGTGAGCGTACAGGTCATTTTGGATTTTATTTAATTATGAATTATTTTTTATAATCTAAATTGATTTTTATTTAAAATATAATTACACATAGGGCTTTGTGTATTGTTGCAGAACTGTGATGCATTTAGGACTTGAATATTGCAAGCCACATGCATAATGCAGGTCAGCTCATGGGGTTGTACTGGTTCATGGTAAATTCAGGTGCACTTGATGGTCCAGGAGGTGTTGTAGGTGTGTACATTCTGGACTTGTATTAATAGACACTATTTTCTCTTGAGGAGTCCCCTAAGAGCATTTGTCCTTCCTCTGTGCGTACACCTGCACTGGTGCGTTTGTGTGTGAGTGCATGCATGCGTGTGCGCATGCGTGCTTGTGCATGTTCCAGTAATGAATCCCAAATGATCTGTATGTTCCTTGTTACCTGTTGTTGGTAAACGTGAAGTCTAGAATGTCCTTGTCTATATGACATTGCATATTAAATCCAAATCTCAGTCAGAAGCATTTCTTCATGTCAAGTCAAATTAAAATCCAAATAATACCAACATATAAAATTCTCCTTAAAATTACAGCACTGTAAACGATCATTCAGAAATATTATTCTTTCAAAAATTACCAGAGAAGGTACCAATGACAACAGGCCAGAATCAAGCTAAATAAAGCTTTTTGTTTTAATCTCTGAATAATGTAATTAACAATTCTGTATTTCAGCTGGATTGGTACAGGTTCTCCAAGTTGAATACTCTCCATTTTCCCCTGTGTCCTTCTGTCTCATTCTGTAATTTAGCTCTGGCCGACTGTTTTAGACAGTTTGGTCTGCTGGCCTGGAAGATGCTGTGCTCAGAAATGGCTATTGATACTCAAGCTAATAGCTTGTAATTTAGATGTAGTAGGTGTTACTTAATAGCAGGCCAAATCCCATTACAGTAAACAAGCTATAAAGCTTTGCATTCTGGTCCCTTGTTCCAGATTCAGTTAGTGACATACAGATGAAAATGAGTCTTATTGGGATTATGGATTAGTATTTAGAATTTTGGTCAGATTTTTTGTAACGGTCAGAGGTAAAGCTGGAACTTAGGGTTTGAAACACAAGTGAAGGAATAAATGTTTAGAGCCACTATAATGTAAGTAAGTATTGTTAGTCATGGCAAATGGTATAGGATGTCCGTAAGAGGAATAAAACCCTTCAGGACATACTGTTATTGGAAAAGAATCAACTTCAGGATAGAAACAGCACATTGCCAACATATCACACCACCCTGTCGTTGATTATTTTCCATAACATCTCTCCCCGGTATGTTTTGTTCCTTGCTTGACTTGGATATATTGAGTGATTAATGCTGAACAGTGAAAACCGTTTAGTAATTCAACACCTTTAGCTTGAATGCTACAAAAGTCAGGAGTCAAGTCATGTTTTATTAGGACTAAAAGAGTAACTGTGGCTTATTCCTGGTAACATCTCATGGCAGTAAAATACATTGACTAAGTACTCATATCTCTGCTGGGCATTGCAACAATTCTTTTGTTTTTGCTATACACCGAGTACATTTGGGTTTGAGATTAAAAGATGAAAATGAGACAGCAGATCAGAATATCAGTTTTAATTTCTTGTTGTTAAACATCATACCACCTTTTGTTTGAATCCACCCATTTTTTTAATGATCAAAAATGTTTCTAACATGGGACTGACAGAGGTTTCTTGTTGCCCATGTGTACCCTGTTAGATTTATTTTTTAAACAATTAATAGATCTGAAAGTTTACTCCTACTAAGACTGGATTTGTTGCAAAAAGAATAAAACAGTATGAAGTCCAGAGAGAAAAGTGAGCCATTTTTAAGTTGAGAATATAGGGAAAATCAATATCAGAGGCAATGTACACATTGGTAAGAGCTGTGGAGATAAATCCAGAAACAACAGTCGGTGGCATGACCAACAACCTCTACTGGGCAGGGGTGAAGCCATTATTATCCACTGTTTGAAGAAGATTTCAAGGACAGAAATATAGAGGCCATACCAAGATGCAAACCACTCATTAGCAGGAGGAATCAGAAGGCCAAATTGGAATTTGCAAAGAAATACAGAGATGAGCCTCAAAGGATATGTAACCAACCTCCATCAAACTGATGAAAAGGCCAAAGTGGGACGAAAGAAAAAATCTGCTCACGATCCAGAACACACAAGCTCATCTGTCAAGCACAGTGGAGGTTGTGTCATGGTCTGGGCTTGTATTGCTCCATGTATTCATTAATTTAGTAGTCTACAGGAGCATCCTGTCTGCCAGGTTACAGAGAAATGCATCAAATCTAACTGGGAGAAACTTCATTATACGGCAAGACAATAACCCAGAACACATTGCCAACACAACAAAGGACTTTATTTGGTGGTGGTGGGGGGGGGTTCAGACTGGTCAAGTCGTAGGCCAGACCTAACTCGATTGAGTATGCATGTCACCTCCTGAAGGGAGAAACCAACAACAACTAAACTAAGCTCTGGTACACTGGATCAATGGCTTGAAGCAAATATTGTAAGCAAGAGATATGTAATCAAATATTAAGTGTTTAATTTACTTGAATTTACTTTGATTAAAAAACTGTTCCAATACTTTTGTTCACCTAAAAGAAATGGCCTTGCTGCTCCCGTAAATTCAGAAGGGATTGTAAGTGTCATCTGTTAAAGTTCACACACAGTGTTTCATCCTCTGTGACGACTGGCATTGCAGAATTAATTGATAGTGTACTTTCTTGTTTATTCTTGTCAGCAGCCTGCAAGTTTTCTTAACGTGTGTATGATTCGAGAATAGTTAGAGAAGGCTGTTTGTGTTTATGTGGGTTTATATTTATGTAAAATAATTTAGTAAATTTAATTATCCCCAATTCCCATTTCTTATGTAGCGTGTGCAGCCAAGAGCTAATGGTGTAGAAATTGCAGTGCTGAGAGATCTGAAGCTGCTGAAACAGAATAAATGACCAGTGCTTAATTCATTCATGGTTATAATTTCTCTCTGTCACACTGCCATGGCACCTAGGATTTGTCTGACTCATTGCTTTCGTGGACTATAATTTTAATATGGATTACATATCTGCATTTTCTTAGTGTGTATCCTTTGCCTTGTTTAGGAGGCAGACAGCTGGGAGATCATCGAGGGCTTGAAGATTGGTCAGACGAATGTCCAGAGACCTGATAAACATGAGGGTTTTATGCTGAAGAAGAGGAAATGGCCATTGAAGGGGTGGCACAAGGTCAGACAGGCCTTCGCTCATGTATTAGTATCACTTTGTCATTTCACAAATTTGTATTTGTGTAAGTCAACTATAGAGGAAACATTTTATCTATACAAAAATGTTTGTTTTGTGTCTAGGCCTACAGACCAGTAAGTGGTGGTTTTGTTGTTTTACTTGTCAGTCATTTATTAGTGGTTAGGGATGGTCTCATTACGGCTCACAACAGACCAAGATAAAATATGGTGTTAGAGAACAGTAGCATCCTAGTTCAAAGAGGGCTCTTTGCTTACTTATCACAATATAATGTTACGATCTCAGTTCTCAGATATCTAAATTCAGATCTCAGAATTAACAATAAACTTGCATAAGTAGAATGCCATCTGAGAGCAAAATTAATGACATAAATACAACATTATGAAGTAAATAACATCTGTGTGAATTATCAACACTTTTGCTTGAAATCAAAAGCTTCACAAAGCTCGACTTAGGAGTTAGTTATCAAAAATGTTTTCCCATTAATTGTGATTATGTCACATGTTGAATGCTTTGTTCAAGTTGCCGGGTGGTTATGTGCGATAGTGACACAAATATTCCTAGACAATTCAGTTCTTGATGATAACTGAAAACATGACTGTCAAATTGGCCACAACAGTCATGTGATGTGAAGAGTGATGATGAGGCTTGTGTTTAAATGCCAGAGGTGACTTTCCCATTGGATACTGTATAAAGATGTGTGTTACAGCTTGCTACAGCTCAACATATTACAATACGTTAAGCAAATTCCAACTGAGATAGTATATGACAATGTATATGTTGAGTATATGCACTGAATGCATCTCATATCTTTACCAGCAATAAGAAAAGTTACTCATTTCATTGGAACAATGTTATATGGAGAGATTGCAGGACATATTCAGAATAACCAACTTAAAATGCAAATTAAGTCCACTTTCTGTTGTGTCTAGTGCAGAAAGTACAGATTGTTGCACATTCTGAACTCTATTAATATTTGTTTTTTAATATTTTGTCTCTATTTTAGTCTTGCTCTGTTTACAGTCTTCTATAATCTGCAATATCAAGATTGTTTCTTTGTTGTTTTTAAATGCAGAGATTCTTTGTTCTGGATAATGGGATCTTGAAGTACTCCAAGTCCCCCATAGACGTAAGCATAGTGACAAAGAAATCTAAAAATACATGCGGTATTGGTTCACCTAAAGTATTTTTTTCAGAGGATAAGTCTGCTTCTCCATGTTTGTGTCAGATTCAGAAAGGAAAGCTGCATGGCAGTATAGATGTCGGCCTGTCTGTCATGTCCATAAAGAAGAGAGCCAGACGCATAGACCTGGATACAGAGGAGCACATTTACCATCTCAAGGTGAGAAACTGAGAGGGAGGAGATAACGCCATTATAGTATAGCACTGGATGTGTTTGCAGTAGCCAGGTGAGCAGTGTTCCAGACAGACAGATGTTGGGGATGTGTTGTCTGTCTCATCACTGTCCTCTGTGTGTGTGTATAGGTGAAGTCTCCGGATGTGTTTGATGCCTGGGTGTGTAAGCTGCGTCACCATCGTCTGTACAGACAGAATGAGATCGTGCGTTCGCCTCGTGATGCCAGCTTACGCACATTCCCTCCTCCTGCCAGCATAGACTCACCCCAAACAACTCCTGCTTCTGCTCACGAACCGAAGGTGAAATCTCTCATACACACTTTCTAAATATCTATATGTGTAGTTAGACACATCAAGTGTCCTCCAGCAGTGTTTGTGTCACACTCTGTGTAACTCAGTAATGACTCATCAAAACACACCAGCTCTACATTTTGCCTGTGCTGCCTGTGTGCTCACGGAGGAGATACACCAAGAACAGGCAGATATTGTGCCATAGAACTTCTTTTGTTTTTCTCACATATTCTTTACTGACACTGTAATTAGGTGTGACTGTTTTTTTTTATCATAGTGAGCTGTCCTTCTCTACTGATGACTTCACAGCTTTTATAGAAACACTGGCAGTAATTTCCTGTTAGCCCTTACTGAGAAAATTCACTTACTAGACAAAAGCTCTGCAATACTTTCTTCCTTACTTGCATTTCCTGGTACGTTAAAATATAATAATACATGTGCTCCTCGAGTTACGATGGCCCGACTTATGATTTAGCAAAGTTACGATGATGATTGTGATCTGCTAAAAAATGTAAAATATTTAGAAAATATTTAAAATTCACGGGCAGGCATCGCTGGCAGGCCAGCGTAACAGCATATGACATACACGGAGGTTCAGACGACACCCGTAAGTATGCGGACGACACTCAGAAGTACACGGCCGACACCAGGATGTGCGTTTAAGATGCCTGGATCACTGGCCTCACACGATGCCTCACTCTCTGCCGCAACTCACAGAGTTAACTTGTGTATCGGTGTACTGTACAGTGCATTACCTCGGGTTTTTTGTGATTATTAATGGAACAGCTTCAGCGGCGGCTGTCTGTAGCCGGAGCTCAGTATTTGTGTAGCGGGGTGTTGTGGCTGGGCGGAGCTCTGAGACACAGTGCTGCTGCCTACACCAGGTGCGGCCCTCTCTAACAAACTCTCTCTTTTGCCAAAAATGTGATTTAAATGAAATCTCACTTAAATGTTAACTCGCTCCACAGCATAAAATATCAGTATCCCTGTTAGCAAAAAGAGCATATAAAGACCTCATGGCACTATGGAGCATGATATGAAACTCTACAAAATAAATATTTAAACAACTGAACTTCAACTGATAACATAACTACATATTCTTTAAAACTGAAACAACACAACAGGACTGCACAATCACTCATTTTACCATATTAAAACTTTACAATTCTTGTTCATCATGAGCAGCATTAAACGCTCACCTCTTCCCCACTTAGGTATGGGGACTAAGATTCGTGCAATAACACCCTTCCAAATTGCACATACAGAAATAAAACACAAATATTTTAACTAATCAAATAAAAGAACATTTGAGTTGTAGTTGAAACAAAACCGGAAAAAACAATAAATTATAAACATATAATTTCAACCTGGTTACAGGTCCTCAACCACCAGGCTGCGGGCCAGTACGTAGGTCTTTTGGTACCAGGCTATGCCGCCCTCTTCCATCGCAACACCCCCCCCCCACACCCACACCCCCACCCTCCAGTTGTTCAACTTACAATATTTATGACTTACGATGGGTGTGGAGGAACGCATCTCCATCGTAACTTGAGGGCTTGCTGTATATGTAGAATAATAAATGGCTCAGTACATTTCCAGCCTACGAAACTACTAAAGATGGTAAAAGCGATACTGGGAACAATAAAGTCATTGTACCTTTATAGTGATAATCATATAAAGAAATTTTTTATGACATATAAATAATACTGAATTTGCAAGATGTCCAACTGGGAAATGCCAAGAATACCTGTGTTTTGAGGGAAAAATATTCCACAATGCACAATTTCAACACAAATGTCAACCTATATAAATGATATCAGCAATACAGCAGTTAGAGGGGTTAACTGTTTAATTATTCAGGTATGGCACAGTTGTCATATTGAAAGCACTTGGACTTAAATTGAGTTGGTTAAATGCACAAGATTGGGAGCCATACTGCATGATTCTTTCTGCCAACTTCTGCTTGTTCATCTTGAAAATGAATCAAGATAAGAGCATGGGCTAAGTGAGTCATTTGTGTGTGTGTGTGTGTGTGTGTGTGTGTGTGTGTGTGTGTGTGTGTGTGCGTGCATGTGTGTGTGTTTCTGTGTCCTCTCAGCAGCAGGTAATGCCCAGCTCTCTGCCCTGGCAGCCATCTGTGCCCTGCACCACCAGCCTGCCACCGTCCTACAGCAATGGGCAGAGCAAAGTGGTAGCGTGGCTACAGGAGTCAGAGGAGATGGACAAGTGTGCAGAGGGTAACACATACACATGCGCTTGGCACTCTTTGTCTCAGTTAGCTGCATTTGTCTTCCCTCTAGCAGATGTAGGATTTGCCTGTATTAGTTAATGATGCTGAAATGGTCCTCTTCCTTAGAGAGAAAAAATGAGGCTGTTGCAGTCGCATCATTTTAATGGGATTAAACTATCCTATATTTAGTAGAAGCTGCTCTAATGCACAGTGGAGTTAATGGATGAATCCAGGTGTGACTGGCTTTTGCAAAAGGAATAAATTGGTCTTAGCTAGGACACGAAGCAGTTAAAACTTTAGTTATGACCCGACCTATGGAATAAAGCAAACAGTGGTAACAGTGTGTTGGTGTGTGTTTCAGAGCTTGCCCATTGTCAGTCCAGTTTGATGGAGCTGAGTCGGTTGCTGCAAAGTTTGGAGATCTTACAGAGAACACAGTCAGCACCAAGCTTCACAGATATGCAGGTACATGCACAAAATGTGCGCGCGCACACACACACACACGGCGCTAAAATGTGTTTCAGGTTTGGCAGTCGGTGCAAGACGTTTTTTGACATTTCCAGGTGAATATCTAGGTATACCGGTATGTGTGTGCACCCGAATGTATGTGTGTATGTGTGAGTCCTATTCAGTACACTGCTTAACCCGGTGCCTGCTGCCACCATTTAAAGCCTAGAAATTTCATAATTATGTAATCATCAGTCTGTATAATAACTCACTGTATATTCATTACAGCTCATTGCAATGCTCTTTAAGTAAAACAGCACAGTCGTTTTTATGTTCTTGTTTAGATCTACATATAATGCCTTCCATGCCACATAGCATATCATATAACTCTATATCTGTCATCCATTCATATACATTCAGTGCCTGTCCATGCTTCATTGTAAACGCACGTCTGCTCTCACTGTGACCGTCTTATTTTTTGGATTTCTAATGACATGCTCTTTTGTTCTATATATAACAAAGGAAATGTTCGAACTGCATTTTAAAGTGATACTGTACTGATATGTTTGATGACAGCCTTTATAGATTTTGAGGGATTTTGTAATTTCTGTGTGCTTTAGAAGTCATTATGATAAAACAGGTACTTTTCTTTACCCTGCATTCACTCTAGCAGGTGATAAGTGACCTAGTGTGTGGGGACTGTTAGTGTTATTATTGTATTATATGTGGGTGTGCATGATAAATGGTAGTAGCCAAATTGTAAACAGCCTACTGTATAATTTTTGCATACAGAATCACTATGTTACCTTTGTTTAAAATGTGTTTTAATATTGTAATAATACCTAGGAAAAGATGACAGCTACATTTTTCTTCCATGATTGCATGTCAAACACACTTAAATGGGAATTTTATACAGGCTGGAAGTTATGAGAAAAGGGAAAATTCCAGAGAATTGAAGTGGAGAACAACTCCCACTGTAGTCTGAAAAATTTATGTAATCCAATCATTTGGACTGATTGTTTTACCACATTATTACTAATTTATACCTCTTGTTGCCACCTTGCTTGTCGCTACTGCTGTAATTGCAGCTCCATGCCTTAAACTCAGCTGCTGCTTTGTTGCTTGCTAATGTGGATGCAGGTTTCTTGTTTTCCTTCTGTTTTACTTACTACCGAAGATTCTAAAGCACTACGCGCAAGATAGATTACTGGCCGGAAAATACATTGATAATTAGGAAGTACGGAAGTTCGACACTATAGGCGCCATTTTGGTAAGCTGGCCTTTCGTCACAGAGGCCGGATACTGTGAGAAACTTGCGGCATTTTTCTGAAATCGTCTTGTTGTTTCTTGTTTTGATGCATTAGCTTTGTTTGCATTATGAGAAATTATTACATCCTGTGTTAAGACGACATCAATAGGTTATTTGAGTGGATTGTTTGATTTTTTTTCTCAATAATTGTAGCCCAATTGAGGTAAGTTCAACTACATGCAGCTACACTACAAAATTAGCCCCATTTGATTTAAGCCTCGGATATCGATGAACATAGTGGATTGCATTTGACTTCAGACATCGATTTGTTATCTCAGATAGTATTGACAACAATTACCCTCCTCATGACTGCTTGAATAACTTTGGACAGTTGAGCGTATGTTTTCCAAGAGGTGGCGCTAGCCGTTGTTTGCCGAAACAGATAAGTTACAGTATTGCGTAGCTGATCCATCTTGCTCTGCTGTAGAATCTTTGCTTACTACATAGTTCCAGCAGAAAACAAGCACCATAGGGATAGATTTAGGGTTAGGGACAAATTTGTTGCAGAACTGGATAAAAATGTTTTGTTTTTTTTTTATTATTATTAACTTTATATCATTTCTATTAACTTTCTATCATTTCTGACTTTAACTGCCGCACAGTACAGTATCATTTTAAAGCCTGACCCACACAGTGTCATTATACTGAAAACCTTAATCTAGACTTGTGGGTAAAATATGCACTCTGATTTTGTCATTTGCATGCCATTATACCTAACAACTTTTACATCTAATAAAAATCTCATTTGCTTTTTGGTTCTTAAGATGCTACATTTATGTGCTATTAACTCACTCCCATCTGTGTGTTTGTGTGTGTGCGTGGTTGTATGAATGTGTGTAACTTAGAGTAATTGTGTAGATTTATCAAAGAAAGACAAGCGAGTCAGCAGAAGATGGAGAACAAAAAGTGTCAGCAAAGACACAAAAGTGCAACTGCAGGTACATTGTCTCTCTTGCTCTAATTCCCAATGAATTACTTGGTTTGCTGTCTGTTTTCTCTTTTCTCTTGAAAACTATTTAGCTGTTTTTTACCTCAAGAGTCACTTACAATTGGCATAATTGTAATCACAGCTTCAGTTGGTGATAAACTCCATTAATGTGTTAACTGGGGTAGTAAAGAAAGATATTTTCGTCACCTTAACATATCCACTCCCCTTCTCTCACCCACACTCAAGCAGAGAGAGGATCCACATGGAATAGTAATTGAAAGGTTTTGCATTCTCAGTCAGATCATCTAGCGAAAACCTTCTGACCTGTGTTCACTCCAGAGTCAGATGAAAAACACAGATTCGGTGCTGGACTCCAGCAGTGTCCTCATGACTCATGTATGTGACATGATGACTATCACGTACATGTTGGTTTAACAAAGTGGATTCCCACACATCACTGCTGCCAGAGGAACACTAACTGAGATTTGACTGTCTTAAAAGTTCCAGTAAAGAATTGGTGGAATTGCCAGATGGTGACAATAACAATGCTTAATAGTACTCTAAGTATTATTGTCTATAAAAGATTTTTACTTATTATATTATTAGTCAGGTGGGCAGTTTGGTGGTACAGTGAACCCCGCAATATCGCGGTTCACCTATCGCGGGTTCAGTGCATCGCAGATTTTCACATTTTGATTCGTGAAATTTTTTGGCTTTCGCGGGACTCTGGAATATAAAATATAATAAAAAATTTTTATTTAAAACATTAAAATAACATTTAAATCGAAATAAAACAGGATGCACTGTATTTCATCAGCGGATGAATACACAGTGGCGGTGTACGGCACTTCCGCTTGAGCTAGTAAACAGGCTATAAACAGGAAGTGACCTCAATGGCAGTAAGTATGCATGAAGAATTTTATATGTTGTTAAATTTACGTACGTAAATGAATGTAACCCCCCCGATAGGCGGGGGTTCACTGTACGGTACTTGCATCTCTCCTGCTCTGATGATATAAGGCATCACTCTGAGGCAAACCTTATGTGCACATCTATTTACTTACTTAAACAGTATAAGCTTCATATTCTTTTGCTAATGAGGTCAATATTTGTCCATATTAATTTGTGCTACCTGCATTCCGTTTTACCAAAACCTAATATTGTTCCTCCTAAGTGCCTTTTCTCAAATATGTCACACATTCTTGTGTTTTACTTCTTCCCATTTTTGACTAAGTGGGCAGCTGAAACACACTAAAGGGGAGACGGTTATTATTCTGTCAGGGGTCTCCATACTGTAATTTGTGAAATTAATCATGTGTCTACAAAGGGTTGGATAAGCAGTTAACATGACTGAATGGTGACAACAGTTACTTTTAATATTTTACCATTAAGGATTTTGGCTTTAAGTAAGACAATTTCAAGCGATTTTGTTTAATAGTGGGACTTCATGGGGCTATTTTTGATTAGCACCACTGACTCTGCTCAGATGAGGCATCTGTTTTTTGACATGGTGAGAATAAATGCATGTTTCTTTGCCCATTCATCTTCATCCTTCTTGTCAGCTTTTTCTTTTTTATGCATGCCATGTTGTGAGATTGCTAATCAGACCAGGAAGGGTAAACAAAAATGAAAAATATATGAAAATCTGTGAAAACTCACCCTTTTCTGAGCTAATGTCTCTAGCCCTGTAGATTGTGTCTGGAACATCGAGTTGCATTCAGTTACCTAAATGCTTGTGATTAGATAAAGCTGACGATCTACTAAATAGAGGAAATGTCACAGATGCTGCAATGGTTCTTGCTTAGAAAGCTAGAGATACTGAACTACATATATGTTTTCGGCATTGCATGGTTCAACTACAGTATTTTTTTATTTTTTTTATTGAATTACTTTGCTGGGTTCTCAACTTTATTGCAGTTCAACAGTTGATCTTCAACTGATCTACTTTAACTGAATTACATTATTTACTTAAATTTTACACTGTACTCAAGTTTGTTACCAGAGACAGCTGTGCCATATTGAGACTATAGTGTATGGTACAAAATGCAGGCCTGTGTGAATTTTTCTCAAGTCCACATGTATTGGAGTGAGGGGCCTGTCTGAGTTTGTGTAAGACTGTTAACCTGTACTGTGTGCAAGTGTTCAGTTTGGCTATAGAAAAACCTTGATACACCACAAGTGTTGAGTTTTTCTACCATTGGTTCATAATAAGTCATTTGTCTTGCATGAGTCTGGAATTTTTTTGGCCCCTTGTATCAAGGAAAGAATGCGTGGCTCCTAATGTGCGTGGGGTTTGTGTTTTGCAGGTACCTCTGAGCACAAGTATGTCACCAATGCGTCTTCATGCCTCAAACCCAAATCTGTGCGCAGAGCTAGTCGATTACCAAACTCCAGTGTCCCGTCTGACTGATGGCATTGAGTGTGCCAGTGATTATATCAAACTGCAAGAGGACTTCTGCATGATCGCTCAGAAAGGTAGAGTTTACTCAAATTCTCCAAAATTAGTAGCGCCCAGTTAAGGGCCTCTCATTTATGGTTACAGAAATTATCCATTTTTTTCACTATTAGGGTATATCTTTTGGAATCTGATGAATCGCTGTATGAACGTGATGTAAATTATGAAATGGAATATTGCTTTTGTAAATGAAAAGCTCTTTTTGTGTGCCCTATAGTGCACTCACTACTGAAGTCTGCCTTCAACACTGTTGCCATTGAGAAGGAGAAGATCAAGCAGGTGCTGTCAGAGCAGGAGCTTTCAAGCCAATCAGCTCAGATCATGACCCTAAGACATTCTCTATCACAGGTCAGTGCTGATTTCCTCATACTACGCATGTGAACATTGTCAGTAACACAGCCATGCTCCTGGGAATGGGTTAATCAGACTGAAAGTGAGGTTTTAGAGTCGGATTATATAAAATAAGATGAACTTGGCATGTATTTCCTTGGTAATTACTTTGGTTTGATAACAGGTTAGTAAATTGTTTTTAACAGAGGGTTACGGGGATACTGGTCTTCAAAAGCTTTTCATCTTTATGACCGTAATTGAAAAAAGGATTAGGCTTTCTTGGATTCATTTGAAAGGGAAAAAACTCATTTGGGATTCTGTCGTTGTGTTTCCATTTCATCTAAACAGGCCAACACAGAGTATATGAAATTATCAAGCAACCAGCCCACTTAATATTTTTTTACATATTCAATATTTACTTAATTTTTTTTCCCTTTGAGTCATCTAATGTAGTTTGCTTAAAGATTGTTGTAGATTGGTGTCAGAGGCTTATAAAAGGATGCTGTTCTGATATGGATTTTAGCAGAAGATAGGGGCAGATAAGCATAGGGGCAGTGATAATCACTGTTGCCTCATAGCAAGTAGGTCCTGGGTTCAAACCTTGTGGCAGACTGGGGCCTTTCTGTATCAAGTTTGCATGTTGTCCCCTTGTGTGCATGGTGTCTTTAGGTCTCTGTGTTAGCCATGCAATAGATTGGCAGCCTGATAAGGGTTTACCCTGCCTCTCACATGAAGGCAGCTTCCCCACGACTCTGACGGATAACCGGTATAGATAATGGATGAATGAATGGACAACGGGCTTCGAAAGGCCACAGATACCTCAAAACATTACAACTGTATAACCATAAAAATGTCATTTGTTTAATCTTTCACATAATTTGGATTTGTGTTTGGTTTATTCTGTCGTATTGTTTAGGCCCTGTCCCAGAACACAGAGCTGAAGACTCGACTGAATCGTATCCATTCAGAGTCTGTGCTGTCAGAACAGGTGGTCAGTGTTAACATAATCAGCAGTCCTGATGAGGTATAAACTCCCTGCACTCGCCTCATCACTATAAAAATCAGTTCACGGAACATTAGCTGGAACCTTGAACTTCAGATTAAAATCATCTGTTAATTCAGTTTTATGTTGTGTGATTCTTATATTTCACTTCTGAATGGTTGGTCATTTTGTTGGTAATAATTTTAGACCATTTCCACAAACCTTCAAGCTACAAGCAAGATCATGGGCCCCTCTGTGAATATGTGTGTGTATCATCTGAATTTGTGTCCAACAGGCAAGCGAGCAGCTCCATGTCGGAATACCTCTGACTCAGCAGGCCTCCAATGAGAGCAGACTCTCCATGTCAGAATCCGTCTCGGAGTTCTTTGATGCTCAGGAAGTGCTGCTTAGTGCCAGCTCATCTGAGAACGAGGTAAGAGGGGATAGGGTGGAGTGAGAGGATGGGTTGGAAAAGGTAGGAGGAAATGTTGGTTAAGGATAGAGGATCGGTTAGATTAAACAAGAGGTTGAGTTGGAAAAGAGATCAGAATAGATACAATAAGGTGAGATGATGGGTGGGATGAGAAGAAGGGACTGATGAAGAGAGAGAGAATGAATTAGAGGTTGGATACAGTGGGTATTAGTTTTAAAGAGTTTAATCAGATGAAAGGACTGGTTAGACAACTAACAGAGGATGAATTGTATAATGGATTGGCTCAGATGAGAGGATAGGTTGGTTCCATGAGGGCAATGTGTTGGGTTGGATAACTTGAGAATGTGCTGGATGAGGAGAAATTTTTCTACAGTAAAGTTTAGAGAATGAGTAGGTTGAGGCAAGAGTGTATGTTGTGTATGGTAAGGGTGGGAGGATGGTTAAATGAGGTGAGATGATAGGTTGGACAAGATGAGAGGATGATATATTAGAACTATAATGCAGAATAACACACTATGGTTCCTTATTTAAACTGTTACCAAATAGATGTCCATGAATGTGTAATAAAACTGGAGAATGCAGTCATTTGCTCGGACAAATGAATAAATTTCCACTTCATTATTCAGTAGGGTCGGTTTACCTAATCCTCACAAAATAAATTAAACTTTTTTTTTTAAGCTAAAATAGCCAAAATATTTCCTTTTTGGTAAGTGAGGATAAGATTATGGTTAAGCTCAGATATAAGCATTAATAGAGTAGTAATTGTGTTAGCTGGAAGGTCCCCACAAAGATAGTAAAACCAACGTGTGTGTGTGTGTGTGTGTGTGTGTGTGTGTGTGTGTGTGTGTGTGTGTGTGTGTGTGTGAGAGAGAGAGAGAGAGAGAGAGAGACAGAGACTGAGAGAGAGAGATGCAGTAGAGAAGTAGTGCATAGTGCTCTTTAAGTGCTCTGGCGCTATTGATTAGGTCACTACCAGAAGCTTAAAAATGCTGCATTGGGTACCTCACTACTGCAGAGTGCCAATACAACAGCCCTGGTACATGCGCACACACATAGACACATACTGCAAAAGCTCACTTAGTCAGCACTGGAGAGAGAAATAGAGAGAGAGAGAGAGAGAATGAGTCAGTATGCAGTAGTCCGTTCAGAATGGTAACTGAAGAACTTAAACCAGTCCCTCACCCCTCTCTTTCTTTTTTCCCTTCCCGCAGGGCTCTGATGATGAGTCTTACGTCAGTGATGTGAGTGATAACATTTCAGAGGACAACGCCAGTGTGACAGATAACGTTTCCCGACAAAGTAAGCTCTACCCCTGCCTTGTCTGCCTCTTTTTCCCCCTCTCTGTCTCGTATCCTTGACCCAAAGTACTCATGTCCATTAGAGAAAGTAGATAATAAGATCTAAGGACAATCTTTTATGCTGGCTTCTCACACACACACACCCAGGCACACGTACATATAAATAAATAGTCTTTCTCAGTATCTTTTTTTTTTTAATAGTATGAGAAGCTCTGTTTTGCTCCAGCTTGGTTATTGAGTGAATGCTCTGATATTAGCTGTGAGCAGTGTTGATATGGTATAAAGCTAATGTCGAAAAAAAAGCCTCACTGATTAATCATTTATCACTTCACAATTCAAACCTAATTGTGTGCCTGTCATTAGACCAGTCTAGAGACCACCTAATCAACAGCATAAAATAAGGTTCTCCCTACTCTAATCATTTAAATTAATTTTATTTGAAAGATATTTTGCTGGAGGTGTATTTATGAATTTTCTTCACCTTGTGGAGATTTCACTCGGCTGAAAATGATGGGAAAACTGGTATCATGATATACTTCATATGCTTCGTTTCTGATGTTTGTCAAACATCATGGGAAAATTTCTGCTTCTCTGAAAGATAAAAGTATTTTTATGTTTGAATCTGGATGCTCATGAAGTTGTGAATCCACTCTCAGGCTATAGTGCCATGCAATATAACTTACATTTGGCTGAGAAAGATCAAAGCCTGAAAGGGTTAAAATCCTAAACCCCTTGGCTTTAAGGTGTAATGCTCTCCTAATGTATCATTCATTACTCCGGTAATCACGCTGTAAGGAAAGAAAACAAACTGACTGAGAGTGGTAATCCTGCTGTTGGAGCAGCACGGCAGCTGTCCAACTGAGGAGAATGAAATCAAAATATGAGTTCTAGTGCCATCCTATCTGCAGATTTTTATTTGACATTTGTGCTGTTTCTGATATATCCAACAGATATGCATTAGATCTCATTTACATCTTGCACAAACATGTCACCTATATCTGCATATCAGGGTCTGGAAAACATCTGGTATTTATATCCATTCTTGTTGCTTGTTTCCTGTGTGCAGTGTGATTAGATTGCATATCTCACACTTGATATGGAAATTATCTGCACTAGCTGGGCAGAGTGGGGAAAGTCATCCAGATGGATGCATTTGGGTTTACTTGAGCAGAGATTATTTTATTTTACTTGCATTTTTTCCTCTGCCATGGAGAGGGTTGTGTTTCCTCACAGCCATTTACTTTGTTTGAACAATGGAATAGCTTGATTTTGTTATATGCTGTGGGCGGGTTGTTCTGTGGGCGCTACGATGCTCTGGTTGCATTCTGATTACAAGATATTTCTTATGTGTTTGCATCTGTAATTTAATGTTATGCAGGCTTGATCGGACAACTGAAAATGCATGCTTGGGTTTAAATCAGACATTAATCAGATAACTGCTACTCCCTGTACTTCATCCCTGCAGTGCCGAACGGAGATGTGGCAGGAAGCGTGTTTCGAAATGGGAGGCGAACATGTCTGCCAGCTCCGTCTCCCGACACCTCCAATATTAACCTGTGGAACATCCTGAGGAACAACATCGGTAAAGACCTGTCCAAGGTGGCCATGCCTGTGGAGCTGAATGAGCCTCTTAACACTCTGCAGCATATGTGTGAGGAGCTGGAGTACACCGAGCTGCTGGACAAAGCAGCCGAGACTGATGACCCTTATGAACGCATGGTAAGTTCTATAAAATGCTTTCGAAATACTTTTTAATGCACTTTAGAGTACCTTAGCATAGTAAGACATTTCTCTTATATTAAGCTCTGTATATTTCATCTCTGTAAGACTTCCAGAAAAAAAATGTCACTTCACTATAGGCAAATTTTAAATCTTTAAACTTTTAAATGTGTATTACTCTGAGCTCTGTATTCAGACTCTTCAAATTTAAGTTCAAAAGTTTGATTGATATTTGTGTAGAGAAATTTCTCTGTATTCAGACTCATATCACCTCAAGTCATTCAGATTAGTAAACTTTCCTGCAGTTTACATCTCCATAGTTGACAGATTGTTTTTTTATGCTTGT
>JAQMCW010000034.1:15125269-15142769 GCA_030068335.1 Chrysichthys cranchii
TGAATGGTTGTCTGTCTCTGTGTGTTGCCCTGCAGTGGATTGGTGACCTGCCCAGGGTGTATCCCGCCTCTCACCCAATGTCAGCTGGGATTGGCGCCAGCTTTCCCCTGCAACCCTGACCAGGATTAAGCGGCAGAAGACGCATAAAGATAAATAATGAGACACTGAGGCAACAAGGCGTGAGAGACATCAAAGTGTACAGATTGATTAAAACACACACACACACACACACACACATATATATATATATATATATATATATAAAATTAGCCATGTTCCATAACACTAGATCTGGTACTTACTGTCGGCGGAGAGAGAGCGCGCGACCGTGAGACGCCTTTTCATGATGTGCCGCCTCCCGAGCCCATGGTTTCGGGACCGGATGCAGTCCACGTAGAGGTCCCAGAAGACTTGTGCCAGGTCCCAGAACAGAGCGCCGTGCTTCCGGTTGTCCGAGGACTTCAAAAACACCATGAGGTCCCAGAAGTCAGGCACCGTGTGTGCGATTCGCGGCGTGCGCATCTCCAGCAGCAGAGCAGATGCGCGTTCCCAGCAGCGCGGGTCCGCGCGGGTCAGAGTTAACGGGTCCACGTGACCCAAGTTTTGGTCCTGTGTTGAGAGCGCGTGCACCAACACGAGCAGCAACAGGACCAGACGCGCGCGCAGCACGACGTCATCCATCGTCTGTAATCATCAGTAATTAGTAGATTAGACACTGAGGGTGAGCTATTAGTCAACTACAAAGACGATAAGTAGGACATAAGTACAAGTACAACTCTCAGTCCTGAAAGTTGGTCAACAATGCCATAAAACCGAATAACTTTGGGGTTTTTTCTTGGGGAAAATAAATAATAAAAAGTGAAATAAGGCTTAATATTATTCCCTGTAAATTTTGTGTGCGCCAAGGTTATCTGATAAACACTGAGAGGTAAAATAATGTTGTCAAAGTGAAATACTTGGTCTACCGAGGTTTACACCATGAGTTTATATGTGAGTACTCTAAAAAACAAAAAACAAACAAAAAAAAAAACAGTGAAACAAAAGCATGCACTTATAAGTTATTTCTTCGACACACATTTCAATTAATATTGTTAATAATACTTGTTGTTAGTCATTTTTATATGAATGGTCCGTGCAAATTTTGACATTTTCAATATATTGCATTTACAAATTACTGCTGGAATTACACACACATGCAAAAGAGGAAGATTGGCTTACCTTTGGGAGTTCACCGTAATCTGACAGGATTTGTTTGTGAACCTGCGTTACGAGCTCAGTTTCATTAAGGGGGTGGTCACAGAGGCTATCCAAACCCCTCACAGCGCTTTAACAGCGAGCATGCAAACGCGCCCCAAAGTCACTGTGCTGCCAACTTCACATCTTGCTTTAGCCTATAAGTCTTCAAATGATTTCTTTAACAAAAGCATTTTCATTAGTGGGAAGACAACATATGTGTGAGATGTTTATTAAGTCCAGGCGGTGTGTGAAGATTTCCAAATGCAGTTTGCATGCTCACAGTTCATCATCAGTCACAGACAGAGCTAGTGTACATTTCTTGCATTGAAATCCTTCGTTCTCAAAGAATTAATTTGCTTATTTACAAGAACCCCAACTGATAAGACTTTATTGATTCCCAGGCAGAGAAATATAAGTCTTGACAGCAAGACAGGCGAACAAGTAGGATAAAAAATATATAATACAAAATTATACAAAAAACTTTATTGTATAATATAGGAATTGGCAACAAAAACAACAAATGAGCAAACAACTGTAAATGTCAGGCAAATGCTAGGGGCGCTCCAGATGAGCTACAGTAAGAAACAAAAATAGTTTTAAAAGGTGTACCATTCTTATAGATACTATTTTAATACTATTATTTCGAAATATTAACAAAAACGCAAGAAAAAAACAAGAAAAATCCTCCAGGCACATCAGCTTTTTTGTATTTGTATTATTATTATTATTATTATTATTATTATTATTATTATTATTATTATTATTTTAGCTTGTCAGTGATTCTCCTCAGCACACTCGCCACACACAAACACACAGTTCGGTGCAGCTCAGCTCTCTCTATCTCACCCGGTTACCGGTTTCTCTCCCCTGAAAGCACACAGACAGATAAATACAGTACATTGCCTGAAAAAGCCACAGGTGCGAACCATCACTCCTTACCTGCCGCTTCCACCTGGCTCCTCTCCGCCCACAGCTGATGCTCGACCACGCCCCCCACAGGGAGGCAGGGGTTTGGGTAATTTTGAGAATTACATTTTTTCTTTTAAGTATGCAAGCTAGCCAGCACTATCCCTGCTTATAATACATATATACATTTTCCACTGGCTTTTTGTGATTAATAGTTGTAAGCCTTTGCATTTACATTATAGATTAGTCTTATATTTAGAGCAAACAGCATGCATCATGTTAGAGAGGTACTCACTGACTACATGTTTTGTACATGAATGCTAGGTGAAGTTAGTCTTGCTGTTTGAGATTAGAATGTTATCGGTTATAAAATGATGTTATTATTGTCTGGGTTTCACCATCAACAACTTTTTTACTAATATAATTTTTTATATAATATAAAACAATTACATAATAATAATAATAATAATAATAATAATAATAATAATAATAAAGCAATTTACTAATATCACATGCACTCCTCTTCTCTCTTTAGGTGCACTTTTGAAATATTTTAATCCCAGCTGAGTTTTAGTGTGTGTGTGCATGTTTTGGTTTTAAAGTAAATAAAATCTATGTAAAGAAAAGCTATGGAGTTTCTGTGTTAGTGTAAGTTCTCCATGATTGGTGGAATTGGCTGTGATGAAAAGGGCACCAGCTAACATCTTGCTAAGGGCACCAAATTGGTCAGGTACATGTAGAGCCAAAAAAAAAAAAAAAAAAGGGATATGCTAGTGAGTGATAAACAGATGAGCAAAACAGGTTCAGGTATTTAAAATGTCCAAGTGTAGATGTAGTGTAAAATGGCATGATAAACAGCAGTAAATACGTGATCAAACAGGTTCAGGAATAAAGTGTTCAAGTATTTATCTGTGCAAAACTTTCCAAAGAGCAGTCACATAATGCACATAATACACATTAGACATGAAGAGCACAACAGTGCAGTGCCATACAGTGCAGGGAAGATAGCAATAAATATCCTTGTACAGACTGCACTATTCAGTATGCAAGTGCATCTGATTTGTGCTATAGGTCCATATATTGAGTTGATGGTTATTGCTGGCAGGTTGGTAGGATTTCCCATTGAAAACATGCAGTTTTTAACACTATGTATTATGCACTTAAAAAATGTTTAGATCTAGGCCCATCTCCTAAAGTGTGCAGGGCCTAAGGTGGTATTCGGGTTGCAGGGTGGGTGTGGCTTGTGTGTAGTGTGCACATAAAAATAAATTATGCTGTAGAACCACACGAAACTACAATATAGCAAACTAAGCATTTCACAGATATGAATTTGAGCTGTCATAGCTGTTTATCAAGAGATATTTCTCTAACTACGCAGAGTTAACACCTTGTATACGTTGATGACATAGATTCCCCACCCATGTCCCGCAGAGTGAGGCAGTAAGTGTGCAATTAAGAGCAGGAGGTAGTGAAAGCCCCCCTCTGGCTTCCGCACTCTTCTACCCTACACCGTGCATGTGTGTGTCGCGCTCATGCTTTTAGCAAAATGCCACATGAATGAGTGATGGATGCGTAATTACTGACTAAGGCCTCTAAAAGGTGCATTAGAAGTCATATTACCACGCATGTACAGCCCCCTTTTTTTCCTGTCACAAATGTTTCACTGGGCTAAAACACTGGGATTTTCATTCATTCAGTTTGACAGCACATGATAAGGCCACAGTTATTATGGGAAAGAAAGATGACGACACACATCAGTTGTGTGGAACAACAATAGACTGGGTATGTGGTCTACTATAATGTTTACTTTGTGGTCTTCCTTGAAAATATAGAACAATATAGGACAGAGAAACAGAGGACTAGCCACATGGGTGGTTATGTGGTGACACTTAGCACCTTGTAATAAGCTTTGCAACCCCATTTACACATCACTTCCTAGACATGTGGTGTACCTTTAATTAGCTTACAGAGTAGTGGTTCTTCAGGTCCAATTATGTACCTTAAATTACTTTTAAGGATTTTCTAGCAAAAAGAAAAATGATGTAAAAATGAAACCAAGGAAACCATGTCAGATCTTTTTCAAAATTTAAAGTGACTAATGAAAAACAAATAGAAAAGTTTTAAGAGCAAGTGGGAAAGTACATGAAAAAAAAAACTTCCAATAACTTGGTTTCATAAGTATGCACATCCCTTGATTAATACTTTGTTAAAGCACCATTTAGTTGTAGGTTTTGTTCCAAAATAGATTGCTATTTGGAGTAAATTATTATTTGCTCCATGTAGACTAGAGCCCCAGTTGAAGAGAAGCTACCCCATAGCTTGGTGCTGCCACCATCATGCCATGCTTCATCATTGGCATGGTGTTGTTTGGGTGATGAGCCGTCTTATTTTTGTGGCAAATATAATTTTTATAGTTATACCAAAAAAGGTTTTACTTTGGTCTCATCAAATCATAAGGCATCATTGCCACATGTTTTAGGGCATCAACTGACTAAAAAATGGATAGCAGTTCCCATTCACTTCCATTGTATAGATATGAAGTCAGAATACCCCTACCATGTTGTCAAATTTGCAGCCAAGTAGAGGCTTTCTCCTTCTTGAGTTTGCACAGTAGAGACAAAGTAGAAGTGAAATCACTGCTTTGGTAGCCCTGCCCCCTTCCCAGTTCTCTTTATTACATCAAACCAATGAACTTAAATAGTTTCTGCTGGAGATATTTCATTAATAAAGGTGTGTCTAAGAGAGACATTCATCACACAAATTGGAAATCTGCTGACAGACAGATGTGAGTAATGTGGAAGGAGCCAGCAGTGAGCTCACAAGGGTGAGTTACAAACTCATTATTTGGGTCTAATCAGAGCGCACTGGAAAGACAGTTTAGACGAGAAAAGTGACACAAAAAAGTCTATTTTGCTTCTGAAACACATGGGGATGTGCAGGGCTCAAAATTGTTCTACAGCTAGCCAGCAGGGGTCAACCATAAATTGGACTCGATCTCATCTGGTATTGATGGTCAGAGTTTACAACAGCTGAAATCCCATTCCATTACAGTTTTTTAAAGGATGCTCTTCCTTTTCAGCAAGAACTACAGTCTAAATGAATTCACAGGGTGTTTCTGTAGCCACTTGTTTGTAAACTGGCCTTGGTGACTGTATGCATTTACAAAAAGGTTTACTCATAAAAAGCAAAATTAGCAATAGAAAGAAAAAAAAAACCCAATGTCCAAACAAATAAATTAGAAACATATATGCCATTAAATTTAAAACATTTTAAGTTTATTGATCTTTTTTTTTTTATTTCATTGAATTTCTGTACATTTACTGTGAGTAAAGGTGGTGAGTGTGTCCTCTGCTCACAACAGAGGACTAGTAAGTAATTAATAAAAAATAAAGCATTACATTTTTTAAAAGTAAGATCTTAAAACCTCAGCTGAAATATCAGACAAGGAAATAATTACAAGATTTATTCAAAACCTGCCACAGTACATTCACTCCCATAAAATGAAAATACATTCATTTAGTAATTCAACACCCACATATATTTCATCAACCATTCTTCTTTAGTATGAAGCGTAATAATACATTTAATAGTTTGGTTAATATATAAAAAAAAAAGAAAAAAAAAAGAAAAAAAGAAAAATGATGGCCTCACCAGCAATCTTGGTTTTGTATATTATGGCATTTTTATTATCATATTACCAACTCTCAGTTTGTGCAATATATATATATTTTTTTTGCATAGTAAATAAAAGTTAAATGTTCTGTAGCTGACATGCACATGTATCCTTCTGTAGCATAAGTGTCTCATTGGTTTTGGGACTCCTTTATATAATAATTAGCCAACTATTGTGAATGCATGCAGCAAAGTAATTGCACCCTACAGGCTTAGGAGTGAGAGCTAATCGAAGTGCCACAAAATTGGTACAAGACCTTATCGGAGGTCAACATGACACGTTTGTGTTTGTGAAAATACACATTACTCCCAGGATGTATATGACGGTTTTTTTTTGTCTTCCAGCGTACCAAATTGTTTAGAACCATAGTGACTGGACCTGCAGCGTCAGCTCTGTCCACTCATGATAGTTTAGACCAACTGAATCATTTATACATGAATGAGTGATGAAATATCCTCAAGCTTATACTGTATGTAAGTTCCTTTTTGACTTACTGTTACTTGATATCTCTGCAGAATGGGATACGGCAAAACTTTTACTTTTACTTTAACTGAAAGCCCCCTCCACGTCTAATACTACACATTACAAGGGTAAAGGTGTTCTCCATTAGAGACCCAAAATCCTGCAAATATGTCTTTGGCTTTAAGTCATTGGCAAAATGAACTGCAAGCAGTATCTTACTGGCTTATTCAGTTTGATCCCCTCAGCAATCCCTCCCTTGATATATATATTTGTATACTGCACATCTTAATCTGAGCAGATTGAATATTAACATTATATATTTGTGTTGAACTTGATTAAGCAAAATTGGTTGTATGACTGTTTCAAACAATGCCTACTATATAACATGCTCTATCAGAAGCAAAACATAATGCTGAAACAGTCAGTGTAAAACGATCTCTTAGATCAGCACCTTAACTCATTCTCTGCCTGTGCAGCAGCAGAATCCAGGCTACTCCATGTCCCTATGTGATATGTGTAATATGTTAAGGCCTATATGCAGCTCAACTTGATGTAATATACTCGATGTAATAAACTACCGAGGAAGTCGCAGTCTGTGGTGATTTACAATCTGTCCCAGAGTAACTGCAGTTCATTGAGCAGAACTCACCCTTTCACACTGATATAGTACCAGAGCAATTGCATATTTGTTCTCCTATAGATGTGAAAGGGCATGTTCTCCTCTCTCTCCTTCAGAGGGATTACTGTTCTGTCAAGTATCAGTAAGCATAGGTAGCCATGCAGCCCTTTGGCCAGGGTATCAGAGTAGTTGGTGCTCTGTGGTGTGATGAGACGTTGACATTGGGATTGGTTGTTATGAAAGAAGACGTCTGGCAACAAAACCATCTCAGTGAGCTTGGGATTTGAAACAGGGCAGAGATGAAAAGCTGCAGTTCTACATAATTAACATGTGGTTTGTTATCTACTGTACATCTTATTTTATTTCATATTATAATTGATACCTTAATATCAGAAAGAGCAGCAAAAATTGTAATCCAGCTGTAGAGTACTTAAGAAGCTTTGAAGGATCACCGTCCATTTTCTCCACTAGATGGCGGCTGCGTTTGGGTCGTACCTTCGCTTTTTCACGTTTCTTGTCATTGAGTTGGTAGAGAAAAACAGACAAACAAAACGTGAGTCAGATATATGATGATTCTCCCAGATTGAATAATGTTCAACAGAACAAAAGCACTGTTCAGTTCCTGATTGTTTTTTGTTTTTACAGCTACACGCAAAGCTGTAAATTTACACCTAGTTTTGTAGATAGACAAAGTCATGCATTTGCAGTTGCATATGCTGAAGCATGCACAGTGATTAAATTTAGATTTGTACCATTCAGTGGATAAGTGAACTAAAATGAAATAAACGGGAATGATGATACGACACACGTGAGAGGATTGGCACTGAGATTAAGGCAAGGGAAGGCCTTAATTATAATATATTGACTAATTCTGCTTCCAAAAAGCTTACATTGCATAGAGTATAGCATAATCATTAAACTGTGCTATAGTCCTCTATAAAAGTCACACACACACACACACACTTACACATATTACAATATTTTCCCAAAAAGGAACAGTGTATTTTGATGTCCAAAAAAATCAGTTATATGAAAGATTGGCAGAGAAAGGCATTCACATGGAAGCTGAGAAGGACCATGTGTCAAAATGATGTCTGAACAACACCATGACTTTCAACCCAATGATGAAGGTACAATGATGCATTTCCTTTGCTACCCCTTAGGGAGAAAGAGAACGAAGAAATGACATTATGCGCCATCTTTTCTGACCTCAGCCATACCATGCCAGGTCCTTGCAGTAGTATAGGCACATATCATTAACAAGTCTCTGATTAAAGTGCATCATGAAATGCTCAGTGAACCTCATGGCCAACACTGGAGGAGGTCAGTGGCAAATGATAATGGACAATTCAGTCATAATATCAAAATATGCTTTAAATCATCATATGATCACTAAAACTTCAGGTGCCGCAATATTAATGTTACCTTAACTCAAGCCGAAGGTTTGCGTTAAATACCTCAAGCCTGTTATTAACGTCAGTGCCCAGATAGAGAAACTTGCATGTATCTCAACTGAAGTTTTATATTTAGCATGCATGTCAAGCTTTAACCACACATTTCCAGTTTGTTTGAGGTTCTGCCACAGTGTAAAAGTTGCCTCTCTTCATACCAAACTATAAGAAATAACAGGAAATACCTCTGAGATTTGAGATTACATTTTTAAACTCAAGACTGATTTGTGGTCTATAGCAGAAGCCCAACTCCTGGAGTGTGTAAGACATACTGATGTTGTAATCTGCAAGATAAACACAAGCAGACCAGTCCTTACTTAAAGCCCCAGCCTGTCCCTCCCAGCACTATGGCTGCCACCAGGATGGCTCCAGCGATGGAGCCAATGATCAGGTTGGTGGCACTAGGTCCTGTCACGGAGGGGCAGCATGGGAAAATATATATTTTTCATTTGACTAAAACTCTAACTATTTATTTCAACTGTTGTTGCAAATCACAATCATGCATGTCTCTTTAAGCAGGTTAACCTCTTTGTACAAGTATACCTAGTCCTGCCTAGTTAAGAGGTTCTAATCTTAAATCAGCATCAGGATTCTTATAAGATTTAATCTGCACTTATAATGATAGAGAAAAAGCTAAACATTACCAAAGTAAACTTAATTTGCAATTGCTGTCAGCTGTTTGTGATATGAATATCATATTCAGAAATGATAGCAGCATGTTGTGAAATAGATTTTTCAGAAAACTCTTGTGGCATGCCACCGTAAAAACTGCGCCAATGTCATCACTTAAAAATTCTATATGCAGGATGTATGTGTGCATAACTAAAATGCTAGTGTCTGCTGGTAGAGAAATTAAAGTTGTTGTAAACTTGTTTTGAGAACCATACATTTTTGTTTACTGTTAAATATTAAATTGCATATTGTAAGAGAGTAATGATATCTCAACAGGGATGTGATAACTCAGTGGTAAACGCTTTGGAGTGCTGGTTGCAGCATGGTCAAATCATAGCATCTGTTGGGCCCTTTATCTAGACCAGGGGTCTCCAACGCGTCGCTCGCGAGCTACCAGTCGCTCGCTGCCTCCTTCGGAGTCGCTCGCGAAACGCTGAGCAAATATTTAATTTTAAACAGAGATTTTCATAAAACACAAATTTCATTGGTCACTTGGTGAGCCAATCCTAATTCGCAGTTATCCCGCCCCTGCTGACATAAAATGATTATTTGCCAATCAGGTATACCATTATGCTGTTGCCAACCATCCCGATTTAAGCGGAAAATGGGTGATTTTGATGTGTCCCGCGTTCCAGTCACAGCCTTACCGGACAATAATAGACTACTGTCAGCATGGCTAGTGCGTGGTGTGTTTTCGTGTCTGCACTGGCCACTAGTGGTGAGCGGGGACAAACTTTTAGATTGAGTAGTCAGGTCCCCCCCCCCTCCAAACCTCAAACCTCTCAGTGGGGAAAAAGGTTGGAGACCCCTGATCTAGACCCTTATTCCCTAAACTGCTCAGTTGGGCTCCTATTTAAAATGTAAGCTGCTGTGAATAAAAGAGTCAGCCAACTGAGTAACATGTAAACATAAATATTTGTTCAGTTCCCACCCTTTCTTGGAGCATGGAATGGAGCAAAGCCACTCAATATTTAACCACTGACGCTAATGCAGTAACCCAAACTATACCTATAGCAGAACTTTATACCAAAAGTGCACCAGCTCATGGGTCAAAGGTGAGACAGTGCAATGAAGATGCCTCAGAAACGGCTTAAGGCAATAAAAGATCATGATTATCTATGTGTCAGACTCACACACATAAGATAGTAGTGCAAATCTGATTATTGATCATTTTTTGGTTAATGATGATATATACTGTAGATGTTACACTCTCAATATGAGGTAGCTCAGTTGATTATTGTAATACTTCTGAACCCCAATTTAGCACAACCCCATGCAAAACCTGTTGAGTTGAGTCCCGAAAACCTGGAGGATTAGATTTTACTGATATGAATGCCAGGATCTATGTTCTCAAACAACAACAGGAGATGGGACACAAAAATGGGACAGGATAGTTGGAAAGAGGCTCTTACAATCAATCACAGGATACCACAAAGAAAACACTCAATCACATCACCATGGTTACAAGTTACAAAATACAGCCAATACATGTACACACGAACACAATCACACACCAGCATAGGCAGGTCACTGCACTGTCACACACCGGGCAGCAGCATCACGGAAAAAATTGCTTACTCAAGTCCCCACCCAGTTCCTCCAAACAGAACCCCCAGGGCCAGAACAGTCCCTGCTAGAGCCCCTATCAGCCTGTTAGTGGCCACATTCACTGTGCACGGGAGAGAGGGAGCATCATTACTAACCATGCTGCTGCTCTTCCACAACAGCTTTATCCATAAGGATTGCTTAAAGAATGCTCTATATTTATGGGCCATCAACTTAATTTACATATAAAATTTTATATCAAATGTGGGTTTGGAATGTTTGACACGATACATTGTTTTTGTGCATATGTGTGTATGAAGAAAAATAACAACAAACCCCGTGGTTCATCATCTTCCCTGGAATCGGGCTTTTTAGGAGGGTCAGATATGCTGCAGTCAGTCCCAGCCCATGTCACATCACACGTGCACGTTGCCTCGTTATTGCAAACCTGTCCGCCATACAGCAGTGAGCAGAGGTTTTATTTAATCAAGTTTTACTATTACAGTGGAATCTTGCATTCCGAGTAACGGTCTGTGAGTTTTTCGCAAGACGAGCAAAAAGTTTTAATAAATTTTGACTTGGTTAACAAGCGAAGTTTTGCAAGTAGTATTTCGTCTGCCGAGCCTCATGTGATCACATCTTGTCTCTCTCACTCACTGCAGGATTGTGGCTTCCGCGTTAGTATATACTGTTAGTGTGTGTGTCACTCATCTGTTTAATGACAATGCAATGTCGCATTTCCGCGAAATCCTCAAAAGGAGGCAAAAGCAGCCATCATTGGATAGTTTCCTTGTTAAAATCGCACAAAAAGAAAAAGATTCCAGTGAGCCGACAGACTGCAGTGATTCTGTGAGTTGTATTGAAAGTATCACACAAGTATCCTCCTGCTCTCTGTCATGGATCTGCCCGCACGGAGCGCGCGTGAAGCACTCCCAATAGCAGTGCATGCCGGAGGACTCACGGATAGAATACTTCCGGCGCCATGTTCACTAATTATATAGACTATAAATAGACTGACTCATGAACGGTAAGTTTGCATCTCCCCACGCTATTGCCAAGCCATGTTCTAGTGTTTACCTTGCTCATGTTCTGACTCTTGTTTGTACTCAAGTTTCTGTGTTTTTGTTGTAGCCTTTGATACTCCTGTTTCACCAGCCACGATTCTTTACAAAGCTAAAGTGCAGGTTATTTTGTTTTATGTATTTTTACTTTATATTTTGTATGAATCATTTTATATAAATATTTGTGGGTTGTGGAACGAATTATCTGAGTTTCCATTATCTCTTATGGGGAAACTCGCTTTGATATACGAGTGCTTTGGATTACAAGCACGTCTCCGGAACGGATTATGCTCGCAATCCAAGGTTCCACTGTATTTACTAATATTTCTATATTTATAAATTCTGACATTTGAGTAAATTTCAATAAAATGATTAAGTGTGCAAGATGTACATCATATATACCAGTTATATCCTGTACAGAATATGCAGTGTATATATTCAATGGTATTGTGCAAAAATGCTGTGAAGGAAAGATACCTTAAAAATAATTCAATTAAATATTTCCACATAAAGAGGCTACTATAAAGAGCAGTAAATATTATTAAATTATAAGATTCTTTTAAAAAGTCTCATATACAATTTGTGCAGTTATAGAAGACAAAGGGTAAGTTTGCTAAGTATATTGGAGAATCTGCCATACTTCTTCTGGAGAATTTGACTGTCACACTTGCTTCCTATTTCATGCAAAATCCAACAGCATTCATTATGTTTTTTGTTTGTTTGTTTGTTTGTTTTTGCCTGAAAAGTGGTCTTTTACATGTTACAATGCATTCTTTACTTACATACAAACATTTTTCTGTAACGTTTAATTTTTTGTTGGAAAAGTAATATTTGGAAACATAAAATGTTTTTGTTATAAAATGACAAAATTGGTATATAAAAATAAGGTGCCTAAGACAAGTACAGGTGTCCAGTAATGCACAGTATATCACTGAGTTTTATTTGCTGAAGAGACAAAGCGAGTGCTTACCCCGTGATTTGAGCAGATGCGGCCATTGGGCCCGGTGGGACAGGCACTCATGTTGAGGAATTGGATCGGCAGACACTTACGGTCAAGGCACATCATGGATGGCCCACATGGCGTTCCATCCTCGACGTAGCCCAGATCAGTGTCATCATCCAATAACACATGACCGCCACTGAGATACAGAACAATGGAGCAAATTCAAACATCCAGTTCATCCAGTAAGGCTGAGGGTCAAGCCTGGTTACACGTTCCTCTTACCTGCATTCAATCAGTCGGCCCTGGTGGTTAAAGGATGTGGGCGTGATCTCTCCCCTTATTCTTCCGATGTGGGGCATTGGCCCGACATTAGTGCACAGCAGATACCCACAGAACACATCGCTGTAAGCAGAGAGATGGACAACGACTACAGGATACAGACAGAACAAATACAGCCAATGCAGCAAATGCACATTACGGCATCACCAACACACATCACGGCATCACCAACACACATCACATCTCTATAATGAGAGGGTAAATTTGCAGTCACAGAGGGCCATATTCAGAGCACAGTGCCAATCTAACACCAAAATTCAGTCTGGTATTCAGACTGTAGACATAACAACAGAATTAACAACTACTCATACAGCTGCACAGGAAGTAAGAAGAAAAGGTGTATCTCAATTATGCACAAATCTGACCTTGGACATAAGCCTATTTATACTGTCTGACATTGGCTTAAGTAAATTAAATTAAATGTATTAAATCTAGTGCCACTGTCTGACAGTTTAATATGTCACACTGAAACCTGGCTTTTGGGCTGTAATATCCAAAAAACTATCATTTTAGGCAAACATGAATTACCTAAATATCATTATATTGTTCTAAATAATATTGAATAAAATTCAGTATTAATAAATTTATTTATTTATCTATCTATCTATCTATCTATCATTTGAAAGTTCACAAAAAGATTAAAACAGCATCTTTACCAGGGACACTCTTTATTTGGAGGACTACGTTTTTATGGAAATTATGCATTTAACTTGCCAACTCTAAATACGGCTTAGAGAGAACAACCAGTGATTATCAAGACATACAGTACAAAAATACAATCATTAATAATCAGAATCCCCAAGACCAGGTAGACTGAGTCACTCACTGCTTTCCGCACTGGATCCATTTATCACCATCTTCCCCACAGTTCCCTTTCTCAGATCCTTCTGTGTTCAACTTCTCATAGCAGAACTTCTCTGAACCCCCAGACTCTGCCCAGACATAGACATCAACCAGATAGAGAAAGAGAACATATGTGTGCGCATTATATGGAAGAACACAGACAGTTTGAAAAAGAATATTGTATTTATCCGGTCATGTGTTTTAGGGGAAAAAAAATCACATTTTCTGTATTATGCAGAACTACAGCATACATATAGTTAAAATTGAAGACCTATCACTTACTTGGGCCCCACACATATTTGCATTGGTTTTCTCTGGTCTTACACTCTCCGCTATAGCAGCGTCCCTGTGTGTGGATAAAAAAAAAAAATGACCATTTTAAAATAATGCTTTGTTCATTAAGAGCCATAAACATATTCATCAATAATTTAGACATCATGCCTATAAATATATAGTCACTAAATATAATAACAAACATATTTTACATGCTGTAGTTCATCATACCTGGTCAAGATGGCACATGGAGCCATCCTGTTTGTGGAGGTTAGGAGGGCACTGCAGACAGAAAGACACATCAGCCTCAGTGAATGTGCTTTGCTGGCTAAAAAGATAAAACTGGAAAAAGTGCAGTTATAAAGTATAAAATGTTATGCAGCAGCATGTTGGGAGTGTTGGGCATGCTGAGTGTTGGCAGCTGAAAAGGTTATTCCTACTGTCATCTATGCAGTAAAATTAGCATTCAAATATCATTTCATTTTGTGGATGCTAATATTGGAACTGAAACCCGGTAATTAAAAAATACAAAAGAAGACAGCACTGAATGTGACATGCTCTCTCTAACCTGTCCAGAGTCTCCTGAGCAGGTCTCTGAAATATCACAGTCATTCACTGCATACCGACAGCTGAAGCCTCTTGGGTAAAACTGAAAGAATGAAGAAAGGAAGCTGGTAAGAGTGTAAAAGATAAGATTGTTACCTTAACAGCATCCTATTCATCAACTGTTCTTTTCAACACCCAGACAAAGGCACAGATGGAACAGACAGTGAATCATCCCAAAACAATGAAGAATCAATAGATTAATGAAATGAGCCTGCTGTTGAACACTCACCAGACAGGTGCTGTTGCAGCACGGCCCATCACTACAGTGTGCACCGTTAGACAAAGAACACTTCTTGCAGCATTTCTTATAGCATTCCTAGATAACACACAAAAAGACAAAAGAGGAACAAGACTATCATCAAAACATTGTTCAAAAAATGGGCCACTTTGTTTTATCACAGCATTTCCCCAACAGGCACACGAACAGCTTCATATCTGGATAACACTAAATCACTCACTTTTACCTGAGTAAAAAAGCAATATTCCCCCCTCCACACACACACGCGCGCGCACACACACGCACAATGGCAAAGCAATGACTCACAGCTCTTAGCCCACAGTCACATTCCTCTCCCACCTCCACGTAGCCATTCCCACACTCTGTTGGCTCGAACAGCTGCACAGGAAAAAAGCCACATACTACATTAGACAACGTCTCAATGAAGAAGGAGTGGAAAACATTCAGTTGTAAAGATCTGATTCATTTCTTCATCAGTCTTCATTTGTTTTCCAAACCTCATGTTCTTTTGATTATTCAAAACATTTCATGATCCTAATAATTTAGGGGGGAAATTTGGTTGCAGCAGTTCGAGGTACAATTTAGGGGTGATTTTGGGGACGGTCAAGTCCTCACATCTGTGTTTCATGTCCAATGCCTTATTTATGTTAAGAGATTTATGTTCCCTAAATAGGATGCTGCCAAGATTGTTACAGAGTTAATTTAATAAAGGTGTTATTTGCACACTAGCTTAACATCAGAGAAAGTCATGCAGTATTATTAGAATTTATAATTAGATGGTTATAATATAAATATTGATGAAGGATTCAGTCTGGGGATCTTCCTCTGATGCTTCATCATTTTAAATAGAGCAATAATTGATGGTACGTTTGTGTTGCTGCACAGTGAAGGGTTTTTGTCTCACTTCTCAATCATTTCCTGTCATGGTTGGAGAAATGAGGAAGCAAGCAAGCAGTGAGAGAGGGAAAAAGTTCATAATTTCTCAACCTGATGCAAATAAGAAGTGAATGGTTGTTGAACAGCAAAAACCATCTTTCTTTCTTTCTTTATTGTTAAGTCAGCATCTCTTTGTATAGCAGTCATTGTATTACAGAGTCTGTGGTGGAATTCCAACACAAGCACATTTTACTTAATGAGGTACTGGTTAGGTGATCACGTAAACCAAATCTTATTTAACGAGGAACAGTATAAAACCACCGCTGTGGTCATTATTTTACTCTTACACTTGGGCCAGTTTGGATGGCAAAAACAGTACTAGTAGTACCTTAAATTTAATTGGAATACAAAAAATATCTATTCATCATGAGAGTAGTTTATAGAATAAAACAAAAATGTTCGTGTTCCTCAAACACATACCAATAAATAGTAAAACCAGAGAAGCTGACAATTTTCTCCAGAGCTGTATATTGTGTGTGTATGTGTGTGTGTGTGTGTGCGTAGCCAAAAGCCACAAAATACCTATCCCCTTTGAACCTCATTGCTGCTAACAACTCTGGACATATGAGTCTGGAAATATGAGTCACACACTTCAAATATTTACTTGGTTGGCTGTTGGAAAACTCTTTACACGTGCACTTATACACTTGGAATGAAGATACACTGAAAGCAGCTGGCTGAGTGAACAGCACTTACTTTGTTGGGCCTGTTGAAGAGGCATGATCCTCCACCTTTCAGAAGAAACTCTTTATAGTCTGAAATACTACACTTAGAAAACCTTCGTGGGTGCTGCACTCTACAGCAGAGGAGAGCGGGAGAATGAGAGCCAGCGCCAGAAAGGAAATAAAAGGCAAAATTGTGTAAATGTGAAATCAATAGTCTGAGGGATATTATTTGGAGTGTACCACATCATTAGCAGGGCTGTTAAAACTGTTAGCACAGTGAGATTTATCATGCTTGATACCTACTTCCTGATGCTAAACATGCTGATGGTCTCTGAAACACCTGGTTAAACAATCAAACCCTTTCATCATAGAATACCCACAGACAATTATGTGTTGGGGAAAAGGGATAAACACGGTGTGGCATATTTAAATAATTATGATGTATCTAAATAACAACAATGGTGTTTATGAACCCTCTCTGACAGCATACCCTGTCATTATAACCCCAGGTGTTGTAATGTGTGTATGTGTGTGTGCTCTCACCCTGTGTCCTCCATGATGCAACCCACCCATGAGTCAACACAGCCACACTCCCCTGAGACAAAAAGCACACGCAACACACAGTGGCAGAACCTTAATATGAAATATGACTACGTAAAAATCTACAATCTATAGTTTTATAGCATAAAGGTCACTATGTGTATGGGTGTGTGTGTGTGTGTGTGTGTGTGTGTGTGTGTGTGTGCATACTATTCTTGCTGGATGCAGGATCCCACTGAATGCCCAAGTTCTGAGCGAGACTCTGCGCCAGTGAGATAGCCATAGGCCATGCAGATCCATACTGCACATTATACATGAACATACAGGTATTACATACTTTATAACCACGCCTGCTGTTGCATACACAATTATGTACACTGCACTGAATTACTGCACAGTACTATCAATCTCATTCATATATATATATATATATATATATATATATATACAGACGTGGACAAAATTGTTGGTACCCTTCCGTTAAAGAAAGAA
>JAQMCW010000034.1:15157007-15168517 GCA_030068335.1 Chrysichthys cranchii
CACACACACACACACACACACACACACACACACACACACACACACACACACACACACACACACACACCTCTTTCTTCTCACTTGCACTTTCTGGCCCAGATACATTTTTCTTCAACCTTGGGTAAATGTTTTCAGGGCACAAACGGTTTCATTACAAAAATGCGTTTGAGTGCTTGTGTGTGTGAGAGATCTCAAATACTGTGGGCTTTAAATGAATAGTACCCAGTGTAGAGTGTATTAGACAATTCAGATCAGGTTAAGAGTATTTGATAGGTTAGGAGCTGGTGTGGCAGGCTGTGGGTAATTGTGCACATTGGTGTGTGAGTGTAAAAAGAGAGAAAGCACAAGATGGACTGAGATGATGCTACTCAGCTGTGTTCTCTTAAATGGTTAAATTGGACAGGATGTGCACAGCTATTGTCGTTTGTCTATGTTAAAATGTTGAATTACAACAACAAAAAAAAAAACTGTATTAATGGATCAATTGCCGGTAAAAACTCTTCAAGTTCAACTTCACAACCCAAACACAACTCTAATTCTATATAAATCTCTCCGTTGACTGGACCGGGATCAACAAAGCCCCAAATACACACCCTTAGACTAATAAATCTGTAAGTCCCTCTGTTCCTCCGCAGAGGAGAAGCCAGAAAAGGCTGAGTGCAAAGTAATTTTAGTTCTCGGCTGTGGCACGATGGGAGGACTAAGCAGAATTGTGCAGCACAGGTGCAGTGAGGGGAGGTGGCCAGAGCAGCACTGAACGAGCAGGAGTCACTGGCTGCATGCAGTGAGATTTCTATATTTAGACCAGATCATTGCTGCTGCACAGCCACAATGCCAGCTGCAATGTGTTCAGAAACCATACACACATGCCCGCAAACATTTTGACGGCCCATGCTAAGTGTTCCCACTCACAGATGTGGATGTGACTCTTAAAGTGGGAAAGGGAAAATCTCTCCGTTTTCTGCAATATTATACTTCAAACATTAAACCAAAAACCCTCTATTAATGCTACAGTACATGCTTTAATCATTGCGTCACTTATTCACCATATCTAGCCCAAGATTTTCTTAAAATGCAGTAAAAGAGAAAGATAGGTCCAAGAAAGCATAAGAGAAAAGAATCCAGAGACTTAACGGCCACTCAGTCGTTTACACTGAGCATCTCATCTGCATATCAATTAAGTCAGAGGACTGACAGGGACACAATTCATTCTCTATTCAATTGCAGTAATCAAAGTTACTCAGGACATGAGCCAAATCCCCCACACCAGCAGACAGCAGCTCCTTCTATCACACTGCGGCTCTGACAATAACAGGGGCAATATTTAATTAAAGAATTGAACAACAGTCATCATTTATGCCTGACAGATATTCAGCTGTGTCCAATATTGATCCTGTACTTAATCTTCACCCTATTAAAGTCCTAGGTTATTAATTAGTTATTTATCTTAAAGCATGTTGTACAGTAGGATAGTGAGGAATGGAAGTTGAGACCTGCCAGTAGAGGGTTAAATCTTTTTCTACACCCACCGTAGAATCCACCTCTTTGATGATGCTTTCATGGCTAACTGCATCATTTAACACTTAACACACTACAAAATTCAATGATTTAGTGTCATCTTAGCGTTGAATGCCATCCAAGCACTTTAAGAGTAAATCTGTAAATTCTGTGGCTATGTAGAGATAATGACGTAAGAGATTTGTCTTAAATCAGACTTATTTCTTGATCTAGATATTAACGATTGTGCAGTAAGAATCATGTTGCTTAGTAGGTGCTTTTAAAAAAAACAATAAGTTTGTAACAGAGGCGCACGGTATGCACCTTAACCTTGTAACAGCTTAGCATTTCATATTGAAATATGAAACGACCCACAGAAAATGTATCTGGAACTTATGACCTACAACAAAAGGTGTTTGAGAGTTGATTTGCATATTGCGGGCTTCTGTGATTACACAGCCTATAAGTGCAAAACCGATTAACAAACATTACATTATACAGATAAATTTGAAATCCAGTTCCTAAAACACAGCACATCTGTCCTATTTCAATTTCATTTAACTGTGGACAGTCTTGTATTGATTAGGCTGTGATAATGAGTAACCTAATGGACTACATCTCACACATGTGTACATGTGAGTAGTGAATACACAGTGATCCCTCACCATATCGCGCCTCAAATTTTGCGCCTTCACACTATTGCGAATTTTCATTTAAATTGGTCTAATATTGCAGCTTTTCAGCTGGTTCGTGGGCCTTTTATGGTAGAGTACATGCTTCCTCGTTTGCCATTGGCTGATGGCTAATCAGAGCGCGCGGCTAAGTACAGACACCTGGGTGCTGATAAACTAAGTGAAGCGCGTCATTCCGGTTTGTGTTAGCCAGCGTCTCGCTCGTTCAGCATTGTGTTTCACTGAGCTTTTTGTGGGTAGTAAAGCCCTTTGTTATGTCCCAAAATCTATCTGTGCCTTCTACTTCTTCCAGGGCCATGCCCAAGCACCGGCGGAAGATGCTAACAATTGTTGTTAAGGTAAAACTTTTGGACATGTTAAAGGAAAGGAGCAGCTGCACCACTGTAGGACGCCGTTACGGCATCAACGAGTCCACAGTTCGCTATATAAAGAAGGCCGAAAGATAACAGCTACGACCGCAGTGTCTTATAACCAAGGGGCCAAACGAGTCGTAAGCGGGCAGAATAAGGCTGTGGTCCGGATGGAATCTGCTTTAAGACTCTGGATTGAGGACTGCCGGAAGAAGTATATCCCCATGGACACCCATATAATCTGAGAGAAGGCCAAGCAGCTTCATGAAATGTTTGCAGATGGCGAGGCTGAGCTGGAGGACGACCTTCAACCTGGAACTTCTGCGGATTCCTCCAGCAAGAAAACTGACTTTGTCGCCAGCAAGGGCTGGTTTGAAAAGAGGCGATTCAACTTGGCCAGCGTGAGACTCCATGGGGAGATTGGCTCTGCGGACAAAGCCGCAGCAGAAACTTAAGTCAGCGACACCTTCAAGAACATCATTAACCCTTTCAGTGTGGGAGTCAACTAAAGTAGACATGAGGGGTCTGGTGCTACGACCATGCATACATGTCAACAAAATTCGACAAAATTAAATAGTTCAATTGTACTCACTAGGCGGTGACACTCGAGGTAATTTTTAGTAATATACTGTTAGTGTTGTGTGTCAGAGTACCATCTGGAGCACGCCGTTGACAAGCTATATTACGATATGCAGTAAGAATGCTGCGGAAAGGAAAGTGTAGCAAGGAGGAGGTTCTGAAATTAGTGATGGATGATATATCTGACCTGTCTGACAATGATTTTGATGATGTGGAAATGGATAGCGAGAGTGAAACCAAAACTGCAAGGGCTTCTAGTGATCTTGAAACTGAAACTGCAGGGCCGTCTACAAGGGGAAAACTCATCAAGCTTCCACTCGTTATGCAAAGATAACAACACCTGAACAGTTTCTACTGGTGCAATGTCAAAGCAACGTCCCAAATTTACGCACAAAATATTCAGCATTGGGGGCAAAGTAAAAAAAATGGTTTTTGATGGTTGATTGGTTTCACCAATGTTTCATCCCAGAGGTAAAGATCTATCTGGCAAAAAGGGGCCTTGAGTTCAAAGTGCTTTTACTGCTGGACAATGCCAGAGGTCATCCAGTGGATCTTTCCTTCCAAGGGGTAAAAGTAGAGTTCTTGCCGGCAAATACAACGCCACTGATTCAGCCAATGGATAAAGGGGTTATCCGGGCCTTCAAGGAACAGTACACTAAGAACGCCCTGCAACACACTGTTGAAGCCATGGAAACGGACGAAGACTTTTCCCTGAAGGTCTACTGGAAGAATTACACCATCGCATCGTGCCTGGTGACTGTACAGAGAGCACTGGAGGACATGAAGAAGGAGACTGTCAATGCCTGCTGGAAGAAATTGTGGCCAGAAGTGGTCCATGGATACGAAGGCGTTTCTGCCAAAGTAATTCATCACTCTGTGGTTGATAAGGCAGTTAGACTGGCAAAACAGCTAGGAGGAGAAGGTTTTGATGACACGATTTCCAACGACGTTATTGAGCTGCTCGAGGTCTACTCAAAACCGCTGACTGACGAAGATCTGGCCAAAGTGACCAAGTCAGCGACTGAGGAAAAGAAAGAACAAGAGGAGGATCGAGCACACAAAGAAGAAGAAGAAGAAGAAGAAGAAGAAGAACAACAACAACAACAAGGCCTAACTCTCAACCGCCTCGCCACCATTTTGCTGTTAGTTAAAGAGCTTAAGTTATCGGTTGAAGAATGGGACCCACAAATGATTCACTCTTTGCAGTTCAGAAATGCTCTTGATGGTGCCACGGAAGTGTATAAAAACCTCCTGAATCAAATGAAAAGACAGCGCCAGCAACTGCCTATCACGATGTTCTTTACCAGGAAAAAATAAATGTTTTTAAAACTGTTTTGCATATTTTTTTTGTAATATCTAAGAGAATATAAAGGGTTTATGCTGTATAACTGTGCAGGTAATGGTTATAAGAGTGTGGGAGGGCTTATAAAGGCTTAAAATAAAATTTTTTTTTTTAAAAAAACATATTACATGGTCTCTGCTTCGAGGATTTTCACTTTTCGCGGTGGGTTCTGGAACCTAACTTTCGCAATAAGCGAGGGATCACTGTACATATAACAAGATCTATGTGCTACACTGTGATATACACCATAACATCACTGCACCTAGAAACAAGGATTTAGAGGCAAATTGAAAATAAAGTTTTATATAAGCTAATACTCACTTATTTAATATGAGGTCTAGTATGAATCTTGATCCAAAAGCCTCAAGCTGAAAACTGGCCTGAGCCAAATGGACTGCCTAAAAATGCAAGCAAGAAAAGAAGTGTTTTTACTAAAGAACCCCATCTGATAAAATCAATGCAGCAAGTAAAACACAAAATTTTGGGTTGCAAACATAATACAGCCACTCTTTTAGCATTGCAGCGTTGCAGTAAATGGAGCTTTGCATCATACAGCTTGCCAAGAAGATCTGCTGCTGCCAGCTGTCAGACAGACAAAAAGCAGATTCTCCCAAGAGGAAAAGAAAACACTGCAGTCTTCTAAGTTCAATATCTCCACCCTAATGTTTCTTATCTTGACATTGTTAGTAAGGCTGTTACTCTGATGATCCCAAAATGCACTGTAATTCAATTTGCATCAATTATTTTATCTGAGACAATAATGCACACGCTCACCTGGCCCTGCTGGCCTGGGATCTTGGCCTGAGTGTTCAAATTATGGTAAGTGCTCTCAGATTCCTCGTTCAGGTAGTAAATGAGGCGAGAGGGGTATGCGATGGTGTGTTCGGCCTCCCGGGTGCTTCCATTGTGTGTGGAAGGTGGTGCAGTGGCATCCTGCTCCACCCGCATTGAAACAGCATCCCCAACAGGCTCATTCTCCACTGTCCCACACACACACACACCCACACACACACACACAAAAATCATACTGTTAATCCCATAAGTCACAGTAGCTGATAAATTACTACAGACAGTAATCTTGTATCTATCAATATGACAACCAAAAATGATTTCCCCCCCTTCACAAAGATAGCATATTTGGTGTACAGTACTTGTTGTAGAGATTCACCTACAGAAATGTGAATTCCTACATGTAGCTTAATAATAATAACAACAATAACAATAATAATAATAAATTACAGTTATGTTATAGATTAATGTCATCCTAAATGTCATCCCAAATATCTGAACATTTAAAAAGGTGACATTCAGATGTATATTCTTGCAGGACACAGCCTATGCATGGTGTACACACTAGAAAAACGCATAGTGCCTGTGATAAGCATCAAGTCTCCCTCCCTTCTCCACTTAGGACACTTTGCTCCTGTCCTCAGCGTCCACAAACAGGACGTCCTTGCCCTAACCCAACCCAGAATAAAACTACACACACACACACACACACACACACACACACACACACACACACACACACACAGAGTTTAACAAGCCGTAACTATGGAGTTGGTGACAGCACACACTTTCTTGGTTAAGGTTAAGGTACATACCGCGCGCCTCTGTTGTTATAGCCGACTGCAACCCGGAAACGAGGATGCTCACGAGCAAAATGGAGAGAAGCGTCAGATGCATGATTCATAGTTGTCGGCATGAATAGTGTTATGTTAGCGCATGCATGCGGCGAGCAGCCATCATAGTGTCATGAGTGTGAGCAGCTCTACATGGTCTCTGCGGCGAGCTGAAAGGCAGCGCAGTGCGAGGCGGTGGCCAGTACTGCTGCTGCTGCTGCTGCTGCTCCGTGAGCATGGTCGAGCTCAGGAGGGCACTGACTGCGCCACACTTGCGCAGAGCTTGGCTCTCATTTGTAGTCTACTGAACGTTTGATTAGAGAGATTTTTTTTTAAAGCTGCAGTAGATACCCTTTTTGTTTTTCAAACAAGTACCATGTACTGGGTGAGTGCAGGACAAAAAAAAATTACTGTAAAACATGGTTTGGAGTCAGATTTTCTAGACTAGCACAACCTTACACTACATGAGAAGAGATCCAGGTGCCAGAGGTTATAGCCTTGTCAGCTGGTCATGATGTTAGATGTATTATTATTATTAGTCAAATCTAAAGTCTATCCATAGCTCAACAATGAGACAGTTAGAGTTGAGCGGTGCATTATAGCAAAGCATCACATCAATGACAATAAGAATTCTATTACACACACGTATTTCTGTCCGTTCCCCCTTCAGGATTTTATTTGGATGTGTGAGTGATAACAAAAGTAGAAATATACAAAAGTAAAATTATATTCACATATCATCATCATCATCATCATCATGGGGTTTTTTCCCTCGGAGCCTGCACTCAGCCTTGGGGTGCTTCTGCTCAGGGAAGCACTGTTCCAGCAGCTGTGTAAAGTCCTTGTTACTCATCATTTTCTTTCTTGCCTGATGGTAGTCAAAACCCAGCAGCCTCTCAACATTTGTCCATGTTTTATTAGATGTTCTTTTATCAAAGAGGACTTGCTTCTGAAGAGCATCGTTTTCCATACGGCATATATGGCCCATGTATTTTAAATACTGTATGTGGTAGTAGTCACCTAGAGAATGATATTTGAGATGAGATGAGAACCACCACGCTCCCGATTCTCATCTGGCCCACAGAGGAGACTACTACAGATGAAGGCAGTGTATATTAAAAGGTAGAAGAAGGAAAGGAAAGAGAAAAAGACCTAGGATTTAAATGGAAATTTCTCATTAGTGGGAGGAAATGAATGATGTTACTATATGAAATGCAGCCCTCCAGTCCTGCACAGTCCTGACTCTAGCACCATGTACGCAAGCCGTTGAGAGCTCCATTAAGATAACACACATTACAACGAGGGCCCACGTACGCCTACATGTTCTATGTGTGAGGGTCGGATTAGGAATTAACTTTTTTTTTCCAGCCATGATTGCAGAAAGAAGTAGATTCCTCTGCCAAGATGACAGATTTGAAAATATATTTGAAAAAAAAATCTGGTTTTAAAATAATGTTCTTTTTTGCAGCATGGCTGAAATGTCACTAATAAGTTGTTTTTAGAATATAATGTGTCAGCCAATCCCAGACACCCCTTGGGCACACAGATTGCAACTGAGAGATGGAAACATTTGTAGAACATGGAAGTGTATATGAAGGTTTCAGTGGTGTTCATTAAATTCTACGTAGAAGCTTCATATGAATCATCTGGATGATAACTAATATTTTAAAGAGTTTAAAGTCTGAAATGCCCCACTGGGTTCATGGGGTGTTTTTACAAACACCAGACATTCATTTGTTTATTCACTCATAAAGTAAGTCAAAGTAACCGCTGTATCCTGATCAGGGGTGCGATGGATCCAGAGCCTGTTCTAAAAACACTGAACACAAAGCAGGAAAATGTACCATGAACCTGCCGTCTGGAAATCTGCTAGAATGAAATCAGCCCAGCCTCACTTTTCACTTATAAAAATTGGACTATTTAAATCCAGAAGAATCCACCATAAGACACTGCTAACGTACACTGATACCATGGCCCTCTTCTCATGCTTTTGTGATGCAACTTCCTATACTGTAGTTCAGAGCTATTTCCAGATTCACTGAATCTATTTATACTGCTGCCCCACTGCAAAGTGAGACTGTCACAGGAAAGGTTGAAGCCCCTAGAAAAATAGAAGCACAAAGGCAATTGACACAAAAATATTTTGGTTCACAATGTTATCTGCAAAAATATTGAAAATGCTGAATAGCTGATCAAGATAGCTAACATCTCAAGATTGAGTTACAGTCAAAAAGCTCTCAAATCCCATTTTCTCTTCTGACATCTCAATTTAGTTTCATCCACATGTTAAATGCAAAAAAGTTTGCAATATTCATGAGGGATAACAGTGATGGTTCACTCCAGTAGAATATTTTACACATGCACTATAGTACAAAAAAGTGCCACATTTTTTATCATAGAAAAACACAACCAGCTGCCTTCAGGACCTTTTACCTTCTAGCATATTAAAACAAACTTTCATTTTGTGCAAAGTGCATGTGTTCATCTACTTAAATGGATAGGCCCTCTAGCAAAGTCTTAGACTGAAGAGCCCAGTTGGATAGTTTCACTTGAAAACCACCTACTTAATACTGTATAGATCCCAGTTGTGTCACCAAAATAGCGCTAACCAGTCAAGGCATGGACCCCACAAGACCTCTGAAGGTGTCTTCTGGTGTCTGGTACCAAGACTTTAACAACAGATCCTCCTTTAAGTCCTGTAAGTTGCAAAAGTGGGGCCTCTGTGGCTCAGGCTTTTTTGTCCAGCACATCCCACATCCCACAGATGCTTGATTAGATCTGGGGAATTTGCAGACCAAGTCAGTCACTTTGAACTGTTGTGTTGCTCAAGCCATTCCTGAACAATTTTTTCAGTGTGGCAGGGTGCATTATCCTGCTGAAACAGGAAACTGCCATTAGAGAATATCATTGCTATGAAGGGGTGTATGTGGCGTTCAGTAATGTTTAGGTAGGTAATTAACATCCACATGAATGCCAGAATCCAAGATTTCCCAGTAGAACATTGCCCAGAGCATCACACTGCCTCCGCTGGCATGCCTTCTTCCCAAAGTGCATCCTGATGCCATCTCTTCCCCAGGTAAGTGATGCACATGCAACTGGCTGTCCAATTTATCTAAAAGAAAATATGATTCATGAGACAAGCCCACCTTCTTCCAGTACTCCATGGTCCAGTTGTGATACTCATGTGGTCATTGTAGGTGCTTTCAGCAGTGAACAGGGTTCAACATTGGCACTCTGACTGGTCTGTGGCTATGCAGTCACATAAATAGTAAGCTGCAATGCAATGTGTGTTCTGACACCTTTCTATCATAGCCAGCATTAACTTTTTCAGAAATATTTGCTACAGTAGCTATTCTGTGGGATCAGATTAGTCCGGCTAACTCCCCAAGTGCTTTAATGAGACTACTTTTGGTAGGTAATAAATACTGCATACTGGGAATACCCCACAAAATCCTCGTACTTTCCCAATTTCTCAAAAGTTTCTTTGCTTTTTTGTCCCCATTTATTCCCCAATTGGGTATTGCAAATTCCTACTCACTAGCTAACGAAGATGACCTACACACCTTTTCTAATCACTGCTCACTTCAGAGCTGCAACACATTCAGAGGAAAAAGCACTATTGATCTCTTCCACATACTCTATGTTACAAAAAGTATATGGACCCCTGACCATTGTCCAACAACTTTGCTGGTACAGCAGTTTGTGCCCTTTTTGCTGCTATATAGAGACTCCAATATTCTGGGAAGCCTTTCCAATAGATTGTGGACTGTGGCCATACAGATGTGTGCCCACCCAGAGGTCAAGCACTGATGTTGGTTGGTTTTCTGGGGGGTTGAGGTCAGGGCTCTGCACAGGCCAAATTCTTTCACATCAATCTTGGTAAACCATATCTGAAATATTTGCTTTCTTGACTACCAGCAATGGATGGCTGTGTCATTGTTAAGATTCAAACTCATAATCTCTAAATGTCAGGGTCAACATATTTCTGGTGTGCCACTCAGGAGCACAATTTTCAAAACAAAGATAAATTCATGCTTTTGAAAATCAAGTACAGGGAAAAGATATATTTAGGTATGAGGACACTTTGTTACAGGAGGTCGAGAGTCCACAGTATCAGCTATAAGCATACTATTGTGTGTGTAATCTCTATGGTCCTTGACATTCTTTCTCTCCTGGCAAAAGAGTATATATTTGGATACATATATATACACAGTCATGCAGACACTGAGAGTATTTCTCTCTTGCTGTTTTAAAATAACTTAACCATGTATTTCTTTGAAATGTCAATGAATAAAGCTGGGAAATGCAGCATTATGAGATGAAAAGAGACTTTTCAGCTATTTCTCTTTTTTGTCTTTTATCTGTCTCAGCAAGTTTAATTGATTCCAACTTCCTCTAAACTGGAGCTCTTTGTGAGGTCATATCCTCCCATGGATTCTCATACCACTGCTATGCAAATGACACTTAACTTATCCTCTCATTTCCTCCTGGATCTCTGCATGACTGGCAGACATCTCATAATGGATGGCAACCATCAGCTGAAACTTAATCCCAAGAAAACTGCTTTTCATCCCAAGTGATTCATCTTCACATCAGGATCTTGTGATCTCTCCCTTGACAACTCTCTTGGTCACTGCACATATCCTTGGGGTATCCATGGACAATCACCCATCCTTTTCATCTCATATTGTTAATCTTTCTTACACATGTTGATTTCTCCCCTCCGACATCAGAAGGATTCATCCATTTCTTTCCACACAGGCCACTCAGGTACTTGTTTAGTCCCATGTCATCTTGAGATTAGACTACTGCAACCCACTGGATCTGAGGACCATTTGCCCTCTGCAGCTGATCCGGAATGCAGCTGTATGACTCATTTTCACTCTGCCCAAGTTCTCCCACTCCACCCCATTATTACACTCCCTCCACTGGCTTCTTGTAGGTGACTGAATCAAATTGAAAACACCAATGCTTGCCTACAAAGCCATACCACCAAGGCACTTAAGGCACTTAAGTCGCTCTGGATAAGGGCCAAATGCCATAAATGTAAATGTCTTGTCAATTTAATCTTTTTTTTTCCCAAAGCATGTAACCTGTAACTCATTACAGCATGTAAAAATATTTTGTTAAATGTTTTATTTAGTGTTGTCACTTCAAACAAATCTGCATAACATATAAATTTAAGTATACTACTTCCTTATTACTTTCTCAACTCAAGGTACAAGCTGAAGCAAGACTGTGTAATAAGCCTATGGGTGTATACTGGAATATAGCCAGGCTGAGGTAATACTTTTTTAACACTGATCCAAACCTGACACACACACACACACACACACACACACAGACACACGCACACACACACACACACACACACACACACAGACACACGCACACACACACACACACACACACACACACACACACACAC
>JAQMCW010000034.1:15189404-15214834 GCA_030068335.1 Chrysichthys cranchii
CAGGCCTCTCTCATCTTTTTAAGTGGGAGAACTTGCACAATTGGTGGCTGACTAAATACTTTTTTGCCCCACTGTAGATCATTGATTGAATACACTTATCAGAGAATTGTTATGAGTCAGTACTTGTGTCCGGGCACTACCTTTAAAAAAAACAAACAAAAAAACTAGCTACCCAGAATTCCTTTTCCCCCCAGACCATGCAGCTATTAGTTTCTCAAATGTGTGTTCTCTCATGATATTAAATTTGAAGTTATCTCAGATCCCCTTTCTTCCAGAGTTGTTGTGGTTCTCACAGGGGTCTGTGATTGTTACACTGGTGATCATAACTCATGATTTTATAAAAGTTATATTTATCACTGAGCTCATATTTGGATATCAGCCTGTTTGACTGGTCAGTTGAACTGTTTATATTCAGTCCTCAGTACCTCAGAAACAAGGCTTACAAATAATGTCAGCTAGGATCTGATGCGTTTCCCCTACGGTGCAGGAAAAACAAGCATCATGGCATAAATAGATAAACAGTATATTATTCTACATGTGTGAATACTGAGCCTAATAGTTTAAAATGTATGTTTGGTGGGGCTAAATTGCATGGGCCCTTTGGGTCCTGAGCTATCTGGAAAACGCCTGCTCTAGAGAACTCTGCTCTTTGCCAGGTACCATAGTATGAAACGGATACAGGTACTTGACTAGGGTTCTAGTTTTGAATTTTTATAAACGCTATAATGCTCAATGCAGTGTATGTAGTCAGACCTTTGAAGTCGAGAGTTGTTTTAACACATGCTCTCTCTTTGTCAGGAGCCCCTCTACACCTGACCTCAGTGCAGACGAACTTCCTGATGACATCACCACAGACATAGCAGACATTCCGAATGATTTGGAGTTGAATCAGGAGGACTTTTCTGATGTGCTGCCCAGATTGCCTGATGACCTGCAGGACTTTGACCTGTTTGCGGGTGACTGCACAAAAACACACACATTTATTCACACTCCTTTTTCATTAGGACAGCTGAGTGCAAATGTTTATATAACCTTAGAAGAAAACAAAAAAAAAAAAAAAGTAATCAATACTATTTGGGAGGTGACTCATGTATATGACATGGTGGTGCACGGGTGTCAGTTTATCTGCATGCCTGTTATTTAGAATTAAACTGGAACTGACTCTTTTCTGTTGTTTTTGTGTGACCCTGTGCATCTCCACACCTTTTCTTATGAACTAAAATGTAAAATATTTGTGTTTAGGTAAGAATGGTGAGTTGCTTCCTACCACAGAAGAGGCAGAGGAGCTGGTTCGTGCGCTGCAAGCAATGGGCTCGTATCCTGACACGCTGGTTTGTTTAAACTCCATGGCTGAACTGGCACCTGCTGATGACCATCGCGTCATGAGCGTCTTCTCTGGCCCTGGGGTCACAGTGACTGCCATGGGCGACCTATTAAATGGCCGAATAGCATCAGACAACTTCCCAAGCCTGGAGCTGGAGGACAATCTCCTCCATCACTCAGCAGATGAGCATTTCCCTCCATCCCTGTCTCCTCAGCCACCACCAGCCACCGCCTCGGTGCCTGCTGCTGGCTCGAACCGTACACTGAACGAGCGAACATTCCCTCATTCGGCTCTCTCTAAACCCGAGCCTGCCCTGCCCTCCTCTCCTCCAGGCAGCCATTACAGCAGCGATCATGTGCCGTCTCCTTACAGCGACCACATGTCCTCCCCACACTCTGCCTCCTACCAGACTGAGCCTCCTCTCCTGCTAGAGGTGCCTCTCAGTGGATTACCAGGCGCTCCTCGCTCCTCCTGGAGCAGCCTCGCACTCTCACTCACAGAACCAATGCAGTTTGGTAACCTCTTGACGCCAGACACTCATCTCCTCTCCACCTCTCTGTCCACACCTCCCTCCATCACACACCCACCCTCTGCTCCCTCCTCCTCTCCTCCGAACTCCCCTTGTGACCTGCTCAGCACTAGCCAGCCCAAACTGCAGCTCCCACAATTCAGTGCGGCCTTCGGTCATCAGCTTGCCTCTCACAGCGGCATCCCGAAAGACGTACAGCCCAGCCACAGTTCCACAGCGCCCCCTACGGGATTCACAAGTGCTGGTGCCACTGCTGCAGGTGCCAACAGTGCTGCACCTACTTTCCAGCAGAGCAAGTGAAAAAAAACAAAACAACTAAAAGGCAGACACACACACACACACCTTTAGCCTTTTTCAGAGTTCTGTTAAAGCAGTTCAAGGGGAGGGGGTATCATGAGGTTTTCTTGTTGTGTCGAGTTTGTTTCAGTTGGAGGCCTGGTTTAATACAGAACGGCAGTCACTGTTACTGCCTCTCCCACATCACGTCACGTCACTCACTGACCACTTTGTCTCTCATTCAAGGGTTCATTAAGCAGAAGCAGACAGCATTAGATGTGGCTACTGTTTGAGTGCACGTTTAAATTAGAAATCCAAACACAGCAAGGGTGTCAAAACGCAGAGAATATCCGCCAAACAGCTTTTACCTAGAAGATTTTATCTTGCACTGTACATATTAAACCTTTTATGCAGACACTCAGATGAAGCTTACTCAGTGGACCTATCCTGGGCTGTAACCTTTCCTGTTCAGAGACCTCACAGGCACCTAGGGGAATAAACCTGATTACTCAAAGCAATAAAGCACATCAGCATATCCTGTCATTACAGTATTTTAACCATGTGTCAGTTTCAGATGTGTACCTCATAGCAGCCAGACTGGATGATCAATGTGGGTCTGTGGAAAAAAAAATTCTCATTTCAAACCTGAGAAAGATCTCTTCTGCTTAATACAGAGCTTAGAGCTGGACCGTGCTGTTCTCATTTTCAAAACGCCAACATTAACTCGTACAGAAAACAAATAGCTTTTATGTTAAAAAGTAAAAAAAAATATATATATATATATAGACACTTCACCAAATATAAGGATTCAAAATGTTCCTGTTTATGGTGCTTAAGTTTAGAATAAAATGGCTCAATGAGGTTTCTCTTTAAAGCGGAGCAGTCTTCGTTTTAATAGGGGCTAGACACGAGGACTGCATGCCTGAATGGTCTTTAAATTACCCTGTCTTTGCTGTGCTGGGACCTTTGGTGCAATTTCTGTGGAGGAGGACTGTTCACACACTTCTCCCCAAACTTCACAGTAACCCAGGTTTAAAGTCCCCACTTGACTGGCTGCGTGGCCTGTAAACTGTGGCGATGCCTTTATCGCTCAGACTCCCCCACACGCCACTCTCCACCCCCTCAAGAGGCAGCAGCCTTCACTTTATCCTGGCCTGTTTTTAATACACTGTCGGTTCTGACAGTAAATCAGTGGTTTTGGTAGATTTTAGACAGAATGACTCACATATATCGTCACATGTAACATGTTTATAGAGTAGTACTCAAATTTGGAAGTAATTGGGTTTTAGTGGTGAGTTTAACTGAGTGGCAGTGAAACGACTACAAAATTCTTTGAAGAAAAAACTTATTGGCAGGATACCAGGTGGAGTTCGAGTTTTGTGATGTACCCATCGCTAGTTTTAATGGCTATCAAAACTCTAGTGAGTGATATTTCCAGTGGAATGAACGTTGTTTGTGTTTTGTCATTTATTCAGGCATAAAGACTGTAATCATGTTCAACAGTATTTTTGATAGCTATTAAAATCCACCTAGCAGTAATAGTGGAAAGTTTGGTGTTTGCATGAATACAACCACAAATGACCCATATTGTGAATTAAGTAGATTAAATATGGAGACTTGCATCCAAAGAGAGAAATGAATAGGAATGCCATTGTGGTGGTGGGCATACTGTTTTTTGGGGTTTTTTTGAACAACAGTTCAAAATGAAAGCTTAATGTAATTTGATTTTCAACTCCCACGGATCAGATTAAGTGTGATCATGCTGTAGCGTCAGAGATTTTTAATTTATTTTAATCTTTTAATTTGTTCTTATAGATCAAGGCCACAAACAGGAGTATTGCCTTTCTGTTGGTTAAAAAATTGTTTCAGTACCATGCCGTTGTCATATCCCTGCAGCTGTACTACCCCCCCCGCCCCAGATATAAGTTGCATTGAGATTTACTGCACAGTCAACTCGAGTCACCCCTCTAACGCAAGCCATCTTCAGGGCTCTACTGGCACTTGAAACCGCTTAAAAGCTGAACAATGGCTGACAAATTCCTATACTCAGTGAATGTACTGTACAACTGTTTTTAAATGATAGGATGAGCTAATAATCTAGTCACCTTTTGTTATTGGTCCTTGTTTAATGTCTAAGGTATTTTTTGTATACAAAAGTTTACATTTTTATGTATATTTTTCTTGTATAAAATATGTAATATGTGTATAAACATTGTATGTAATACCTGTATATAGTGTGACAAAATTTGATCTTTGTTTTTTGATGTATGAATAAAACTTGCTGTGCTGAACTCATGGTGGTGCTTGTTAAACAGAAGAGACCAAAGTCTTCTTGTGCTTATGTTACATCATCAGTGAACTGCTATGATTGTGTGGCAAACTCCAGGCCTAGACCCAAGAACAGCATGCAATACCTAATTCTGCGAAGTCAATGACAATTTCTGGAGTGGGTGGGGTCAACAACAACAAAAAAAAAAAAAGAAACTCCTTTCCACTAACACATAAAACAGCAGGCACGTGAAACTATCACTGTTTTATTTTTCTTAAAATCACTTAAAAGCTTGCAAGGATTTCAGTACCTTGGTATTTGATGACAAAAGCAAGAATTATGTACAAGACTATACACTCAGCAATGTTACAGAAAATTACATTGTTTGAAAATCAGTTAGATAGCATATGGTGTAATTCATTCGAGAGATAATACTGCACTTTACACTTATAAAAATATTGAATTCTGTTCCATAGAATATATCTGTGCTGAGAAACCTGACGGCCTAATTTATTGCCATACTCGAGAAAGTTCAATCGCAAAGATAAACATGACAAACCGTGATCTAGTTAAAATTACAGCTTACATACAGGGACACATTCAGACTCTAAATGGAAAAAGGTACAATTATCCATAGTATGGCGGACAAAAAAAATCTCTAAAAAGGGCAAAAAAAAGGGGGGGGGGGAAGCACTTTGTGGTAAACAGACAGGCTGATGAATAGGACACTGGTTGAATGTAAGTGCAGAATTCTGCCGCTGTTAAAATGCCTCTATTAAATATCTATGGGTTACAGACATAACTTGAACATTAATACAGCAATGAAATTGAACAGCTACACTTGCAGAAAATTTTAGTTTCTTTTAGTCTTTGAGTAATTATTTCTTTGCTCATGTTAATAGTCTCATCATTAACAAGTCTTATTCAAAGAAATGTAAGAATTTTGTTCATTTTTAAATGTGAAATTCCAGACTAGTCTTGCAATCTTGAGTTCAACATCAACTCTACACAGGTAGTCTTTTATGGCGTATTATAATATTTTATTATAACCAAGACGATAACTAAGCAAACGTTACTTTCCACCTGACTACATGAAACAAACATGACTCTTCATGGTACTCAATCCGGACTTGCTTTTAGTGGTTTCGTGGTCTAAATCCCAGGGTTCAGCTATGGAAGCAACAAAAGCCTCTGAATTTCAACCACTGAATTTTTTCCCCCCTTTGAATTTGACTTTCCCATTTTTCAATAAACCTCTCACTTTTTTCAATGTTAAAAAAAAAAAATCAGAATTATAAAAAAAATCCAGGTTCTAACACTTTAAATAATGTATATTCAAGGTGTCGAATTCGATAGGCCTACATAATAAAAAAATAAAAATAAAAAAAAAAAGGCGAGAAATTAAAAAGGGGAAGACAAATTTACTTACAATTTCACTTGGGGGGGGGGGGGGGATGGATAGAAATTTAAAGGCTTTTAAATTTCAAAATCTGATTTTATATATAAGTTTTCTTCCATATCCATCGTACTCATACAGATATTACAGCTGAGTATAAGAAACGCTCTACTGTAATTAACACGTCAAAATTTCCAGTCTTGAAGCTTTACATTTCCCTAACTGTATTTAGAACAGTGTGCAATTTAAAATTCAAAGTTTAGTATGGTCAGCACAAAGCCTTGTTAAAATGAAACAGCTGCATTTCAGGATTTTAAACACTTGCTACACACATGCATATGCCTCATGCTTGTGATAGCATCCATGTCCCCAAACGATTAGAAAAGAGATTTATCTAGAACTGCTTTACGCTCAGTTTCCCATGCTATTTTTAAGCTACAGCTTTAAATCACTGGATTAACATTTTAAAAACTGGTGGATAAATGCATCATTGCCCAGTTACAGGTTAAAACGAGGTTGAGGGTTAGCTCAAGTGCAGTTCTACCACGACACATTCGTCAATGCTAGCATTTCACTACAGACACTACACATACATGAGCAATGAACAGAATTTAAAATGCACCTAAGCGAGTTGTGCATCAACACACTAGACTTCATGGACGTCACAAACGATGCTCACATCAGCAGTCCTAAATGCATGGAGGTGAACTGAACAAGTGCACTGTACACGTCTCATGCTTATGTCTTATGGCTAATTCATGTTTCATAAGAAGGCAGTTATCTAAGTGCAATTCAAGCTGTTGGTACATCCTGTACCGTTCAATTTCCAGGAAGACGTGAGGATTTAGCGGCATATGACAATTTTACAGCAAATCAAAAAGGACTAGGGTTTGGTGAGATAGTCTGGAGATTTGGGGGGGGGGGCAACAACAAAAACACAAACGCATACAGCATTATTTTTCCATGACTGAAATGATCAGAAAAAGATGGGCTTGGAACTTTTATAAATATATTTTCTAAGACTCGACTCCTAACTGATGGTATCTGGAAACAATAAGTGAGTATGAATGGCACTGTGAAAGTAGAGGACAAAGACGCGTGATAATGGGTTAAATGGCAGCGTTCAGTTCAATCCATGAAAAAATTTGAATGATTTTGTTTTGTTTTTTAAAAAAAATGCAAACTAAAAGACAAGGCAATCTCAGTAATGGCCAGTTTACATATATATCTTCATGAACAGTATCTACAGGAGCAGTTGGCCATTTTTAACACAGTGTTTTCATTAGCGTACCTCCATGACATGTTTGTAAGCCTATGTACATACGAACGCATTTACACACCCAGCTGAGCATGCTCAGTCTGCCTCTCAGAAGACTCCAGTTACTGAGAGCAGGATACCTGAGTTTAAAAAAAAAAAAAAAAAATGAAAATGAAAAAAAGAAATAAAGAAGGATCACCACAACTTCAGTGCTGGGACCATGCCGCACCCATGCTCTCTCCTTCTCTCTCTCACACACAAACATCTTAAAGATCTCACACTCACACTCACACACTCAGTGACTGGTTTGCACCAACTATCCAAGTTCTAACGAAACTAACTGCCTTCTTTACAGAGCTTGTATTAAATGCACCATAGCGCAAGACTTCCTAACACTAGAGAAAGGGCAAGGATTAAAAAAAAAAAAAAAAAAAAAAAAAAAAAAAAAAAAAAAAAAAAAAAAAAAAAGGGATTGCCTAAAACTGGCCAGCTCATAACTACCAAACAAAAAACAAACAGTAATAAAAAAATAATTATAATACAATACTCATGTACACCCATCATATAACAACCACTCCTTGCATTTCACCTACATTCTGACTTGCATTCTCTACTGAAATGTTAACTAGCCATCTTTTTTGGCTAGAGGGGGAAAGGGATTAATGAAATCAGTGTAACCGAAAACATGACGGTTGATTTAGTTTTCATGCTGCAACTGAATCTGCACTTGTTAGACAGTTAAGGGTTTTTTTTGGGGGGGGGGGGGGGGTCATTAAGACACAAATTGCTTTACACATGCAGTTTGGAAAGAACCTGCACATGGCTGGTGCAACCACCTGCTGCTCTGCCCATGTGTGTGCTGAATAAAGGTGCACTGCTCTCAGAAGAGGTGTGTCGAAGCCCAGCCAAGCCTCACTTCAATACTACCCATTCATCTGATATGTATACCCCCTCCCTCAAAAAAAAAAAAAAAGGGTGACAGGTATAGGCTGGGTGTGTGTGTGTGTGTGTGTGTGTGTGTGTGTGTGTGTGTGTGTGTGTGTGTGAGGCTGCACTAAGAGGCAGACAGAGGAGAACCCACAGCAAGCAGTCAGTGAGATGAGGCCCGGGGAACTGCAAACCTGCCAGACAAGACATATCTGTGGTTAGTCAGATAGACGAGGAGAAAGGAAGGTCTCATTTTCTAAATACCTTCATTACTATCAATGGCCGGACCTCAAGCATTCCCTGGAAGAAGGGTGACAACTGGCATTCTACTGTTCAGGTGTAGATTTCAGCAAACAGACCCATGAACTGTGGCAGAATTTTAAAAAGATGGCTGCCATTCAGTGACTAGTTTTCAAAATTACACCATTACAGCTTCTGAAGCAGCCTGTCCGTAACAGCCAGTCGCATGTATTTATACAAATTATTTATGTGACGACAGCTCATCAGGCCAAAGACTATTACAGAGCTAGAGACACTTGCTTACAAAGAGGAGACTTTTCATAGACTTGGAGATTTATTTATCCTGTCTTAGCAATCAATGATCTGATGACGTGCATTGTTGCAATGTGGAGAATGGACAATAAAATGGACACGTTTATAACCATGAACTAATCCCTAATGGTTAAAGGCTAAAAGGCAACTCTCGCCCTGTTCAGCCGTAGCAGCTGCTGGTCCAGATGGAAGGAGAATGTGTTGCCTTGTATCCTTTGTTTACAGTAAGGTTAAAGCAACTGGAACACCACAAATTTAGGTTTTATATCCCTGCTCTGGAGTCTGCCATGCCAATAAACAGCCAACTACTTTACCTGATGGAAGCCACTTGATGGACATGGCCATAACAAAGTTCAGTTGTTGGTCATTTGCAAACACTTAGTAGCATCACGTTTACCACTTGCTATTTTTTCCCTTACTGTCAATTTTCGTTTTCAATCCAATGGCTCCAAAAATCTCACTGTATCAAATGTTAGGTTTCGCCATTAGAAAAATGAGTGCACACAAGTTACCACAAACATCAAAATCTCGCCTGCTTCACTCTACCTGGCTATTTGCACCTCTAAGTTTACAACACATTACTGATGCTCCAAGACACATCTGCTCAAGTGCCAGACAGTTAAGATGGTTCATTTGTGCAACCATTTTGAAGCCAGGAATTCAGTATGTTTAGATTGGACACCTTCCCTAAATACAACACTAAAATGCATGGAATTAGGAAGCTTACATTTAATGTTAACTACGTTGACCTCAAAATTCCCTCTATATAATAAATATGACAGAATTCTGTGGAGGTGTTTGAGAACTTTAATCCATAAATCCTACCTCTGCAGTCTCTGAACTAGCTCTGTGACCATGGAGTCTGAGATGCCTGGGCATGCCTCTTCTGCCAGGAATATGGCCTCCCTCAGCTCCTCCACAGCCTCTGGCTTTCCATTACTCGCCTCACCCCTCTGCTTCAGCTGGAGTTGGAGGAGAGAGAAGCAACTGGTAAACTATTAAATCTCATGTGGTACTCCGCGGCAACAGGCCTCGTACTCATACCGTTTACTCATCTACATACAATGGCCCTCCTAGAACAGACCGCTGCTTTGGACTGCACAGCAATATGGTAGCCAATTATTCTTTTTGATGTTGCAGCAGCGCTGTAATCTCTATGTGCACAGCTCCATATTTTGAGTCAACGTAATGTGTAAAAGCAGATGCTCCTGCTGATACAGCCTGCGTGCACCCCTAAAATCTATGGGTGATTTTTTTTTTTTATACATAAAAAGTACAGCAAATGACTAGAGTAGCCAAAGTCGAGTAAGATTGGAAATAAAATGTGTGATTAAAATGTGTTCTTACTTCTGCAAACAACGGAGATATAATAGTCGACAAGCTCTGGGACAAAGGCCTTTGCGCACTGCTTTGTACCTGTGGGAGGGAGAATACAACAGTGCAAGTGAGTGTGTGTGTGTGTGTGTGCGCGCGCGCGCGAGAGAGAGAGTGAGAGAGAGAAATATGTATAATTGTGTATCAGCACTGATTTCTGACAAAGATGCTGGTAGTGGAGGTTTAAAAACTACCCAAACTCAGGCTTTGGTCAATCATAGGGTACAAACACTTATTGCACAAAGGAATTAAAACTCAGCCAGTATTCCAGAGATAATATGTTGCCTCACAACTCCAATGAAGACAAAGGGAACCATTACTGCAGTCATTAATCTGACATTCTTCTGACTGAGTAATTATAAGATTTCATAATAAAACAACTGGAAAACCAGCATTACTGATCATACATTAAAATGATCTGCACATTTCTGGACCTAGTACAAAAGCATCCTCAGTGCTCCCCCTCCCCACATGATGAAGAATCGCATTAAATTTTCAGTACAGATTCTCCAAGCGTCCCGGCACCTAATGGACCCTGTCTACATGTATAAGGCTGATGGTTTTTCCTCTCCCCTTCACCTTGCTCTGGTCCATCTCCAATGACTCCATAATTCCATTTTGGATTTTTTTGGGGTCTTTTTCTCTGATGGTGAAGATCCAGTCATCATTTCCCGAGTCGTTCCCACCTGAGGCCTGTCCATCCTGTTCCCTAAGAGATTCAAAGAGACCGATTTTAACTGGAATTGCCAAAAAGGGCAGAAGAAAACTATCAGAACAGTAGTCAAATAAAATGGAAACAAATAATACAACATTGTTACGATGAAGTTCATTGGTATGACTAATTCAAGCACTGCAAAGTGGTAAAGCTCAGCAAATTTTGATAACGCCAGGGTACATTTCTGGCCCGTTACCAGAAATAATTCTAATTAAAAATTCTGCTCATGTAGAAAAATCGCATATATAATCAACAGACAAGCTATATAGCTTGCGTTTTAAATTAGAATTGTGTTTTACTGCAAGTACACCACAAAATTGAACCAAGTGTGCTGAATCAATATGCTATTGCACTCATTTTGAATACACATATGTAGTCGGTGAACCTCGGTTCAATTTTGGTCTGAGCCAATGTGTACCAAGAAATAAAATGAAACAATCAGTCTGTGCTTACGAGTCCGACTCGTCGGAGCTGGAATCATCTCGACTCTGCTCAGATTTCCACCTCTTGTACCTGTCAATGAGCTCTGTGAGGTACGACGTCTTTTTAGAGTGACGTACAATAAGCTTATGTTTCAGCAGCTCTTTGGCTGTAGGTCTCTGCAGAGAGAAAGAGATAACATTGGCATCCAGAAAAAAAAAAGAAGAAGAAGAAAAAAAAAAGTATACCTCCACAGAAAGGTCCAAGTAAATGAAGGAGTCTTTAAATAAAGAGGCATATTAGAAACATCACACTGTGTGGCTCATGGAGATGCAACAGTACTGAATTACTTAAAAATTGCTTACAAATTTGGGCTCCTTGTTGAGACAGGCTTCTACAAACTCTTTAAGCGCTTTGCTGTAGTTTCCCTCCAGAGTTGGTGGGTTGTTCTTTGGGATGAGGAACAAAACCTTCATGGGGTGCAGTTCAGAGTGAGGTGGTTCTCCCTTGGCCAACTCGATTGCGGTTATACCCAATGACCAGATGTCTGCCTGAAACGCAAATACAGCACTTAATGAATTAAACAGTTCAACACTCACATGCATTTATACTTTTATTCTAGTATGTAGCCGCTTCGCCATGAGAAGGGATACTGAAGAAGGATCAAAAAAGTCTGGTGCGTGTAATGATTATATACAATATACAATAAAGGGAAAGTGAAAGCTCACACCTCCTTGGCTGACAGTTCCCACATTAACTTGTGAAATGTTGGCTACACTGGAAAACCATCATCATCAGGGAGCCGTCACACAAACACAATTAATAACTGGTTTCACTTTAAGACTCTGCTCACTTGTCATAACCTGTGTCTCAAATCTAATACTACGACCATAGATTTTAAAGGATATATTTACCCTATACTAATCTAGTATGGTTTTCTACTTATTTTGCACACACATAGATCTCGTTTGTGTACCTTTGTTACATGACATCCCACCCTAAAAGACTTCAGTAATCAAGACAAGATGAAGCACAACTATTTATTGATTCATTTTTACTTAAAATGTGGATGGGAGGGAGGCAACTCGTTACTTATGGACATCATTACCATGTAAGGTTGTTCAGCGGAGCTAAAGGAAATTCACACAACCCACAGCTTTAGCGCAATCCTCATGTCAAACTTTACCAACAGGAACGTCAACAGGACCGTCTCTGCTGCCAACAGGTCTAGTCCTTCCTGTTACTAATTGCCTGCATGAAACCGACTTAAAATTGACTTTAAATAAAAAAAGAAAGATATTAAAGAAAAACTATTTCAGACAGATACCTTGGCTTGTGGACCTGTTTGGAACAACTCCAAAATCTACTCTGCTGCTTACAATAATAATTCCATACAAATCACACAACATTCAACCACTCGTTCTTGAGGTACCATAATAAACAGAATTCTGAAGAGACGAACAGCAGGATGGCAAAAAATTGTAGACAGCTAGAAAATGGGCCTCAAGTGGGTTAAATCAAAAACATTATACCACCACCTAGTGGATGAGACAAAGAGCCACAGAGCAGTTCAAAATAATACAAAGCTGTAAATGGTTTACAGTGAAATTCAGTCAGTGCAAGAAAAAAAAAACAGAATATGTTATTAGGCATAAAATCTGGAAAATAACTAGAGCTTTTCAACAAACACAGAATTGTCAAACCAAAATAACTACTTCCTTTGTGAATAGTTACGGAATGAAAAAACGTGTCAGCATCCACCAAGTCATCCCTTACATAAAATAAATGAATTACACAACACTGCATGAACTGTGTTTCATGGGCTGTTCAGAACAACAAGGAAGTTCAGCGTGAGTCACCACGGCAATGCAAGTTCGGACATCATCTGAACGCGAGTCACCTTCTTCGTGACAAATATAGAAACAAGGAAACGGTATAGCGTTTCTGAAGAGATAAAGAACGGCATATCTGATCACTTGGCTAACCGTCACACTGCTCGGTGCACGCTCATAATGGCATTAAATTTCCTTCATCAGTGTGTAGCTGAGGTCATATTGGATATGGGCAGGGGTTAGCTCACTGGGTTAAGACGCTGGCCTACTGATCGGAAGGTTGGGAGTTCAAATCCAAGCACCACCAAGCTACCACTGTTGGGCCCTTGAGCAAGGCCCTTAACCCACAACTGCTCAGTTGTGTAAATGAGATAAATGTAAGTTGCTCTGGATGAGCGCGTCTGTCAAATGACTGTAATGTAATGGGTGTGATGGGTTCAGACCTTTGAATCGTAGGCTGATTGTTTTATGACCTCGGGTGCCATCCAGAATGGAGTGCCCACAAATGTATTCCTCTTGATCTGAGTGTCTGTAAGCTGTCCTGCCACACCGAAGTCAGCCAGCTTCACGTCTCCCTGCTCCGACAGCAGCACGTTAGCAGCTGTAGAAGTACACACACACACACACACGTTAGGCTTTGAGGTGAACTTCAATGTCAGGACTGATAACGCAGTTCTATTCACAATGCACTTTCAAGATGGAATACATTCACACATTTATTGAGGTACCTTTAATGTCTCTGTGAATTTTCTTTTCTGAATGCAAGTACTCAAGCCCCTTAAGAATTTCTCTCAAAATAGTAGCAATCTGGGACTCATCCAGTGACCCTGGCTCCAGCTGTGACAGAGGGGACAGTGTGATAGACCCTACATGTATAGGCACTGTGGAATACACTTTACAGGACTACTCATTATGAACAGAGACACAGCTGTCATGATCAATACTACATGCTACTCACCAAATCTAATGCTGAACCGCCTCCTAAATACTCCATTATGATCCATAACTTTGTGCCCTGAAAGAGCAAGAGAACACACATGAGGACATGATGCTAGAACTCAGAAGGGCATCCTGCCACAAGCAGACCTAGCAACCTAAAACCCACAGAGCTCACATGACTTGTGCGACTATGACCATACGGCTGAGTTATGAAGAACAAGGGAGTTATGAAGAAGTGCACAGGAAAGTTGCATCAACTACCAGCAAACAGATCCAAAATAAAAACTTCAACAATATAATCATTCTGTGAGTGTGCTCCTGAATGTCTCATTTATAACATAAATGCAATCTACAGTGAATAATACACTGTCCAATGTTTTTTAAATCTCCAAGAAACTTTCTGTATTATGCACTGCAGGCTATGTTGACACTCATCTAGCCTTTGAGTCTTAATTTTGGATTTACACAGCAGCTAAACAGTTCACCATGCTCCTCGGTATGAATGATTAGTTAATGATCACCATTAAACAAATTCAGCTTGAAATGCAGGATGTGTACCTTGACATTTCTGGTTACCATGTTATAATCCTCTAATAGAGTGATTCTCAAACTGAAACATAACCAAAGGGTCTGTGATACTTTTTTAAGGAGGTGGAAATCACACTGGCAGAAATAACATGCACAATTTCTATAATTATTAGCCTTTTTGACCAAGTTTAATTCAAACCCAAAAAAGTGTATAAATAATGCAGACATGGACCTAATGTGTTCTGTGAATGGAAAGTTCAGCAATAATAAAAATGCTATGATTCCAATAAATGGAAAATAAATACCTGGAGGCTGTGCTGAGCAGATCTATGAAATTTAAATTTACTGTTAAAAAGGTACAAAAGGTCCAGCTACAAAAGGCCTGAGAACCCTCTGTACTAGTAATTATCATATTGAGCCATAAGAGCTTAAAGCCTTTAAAACAATGCTGCAAAAATTAAAAGTTAAAAACTGAATTCGTATTCAAGTTTCCTAAAGCAGTTTTATATAGAAGTATTAAAGTTTTGATATGTGAATTTAGTTCTGTGGTAACAAATTAGACCACATACCATACCCATCTATGTAATGAGTGTAGGCCATGCAAGAGGACACTGCCATTTTCTGCTATTTAAAAATCACATTTGTAAATGCTGGGTATTATTTATTCACAACATTCCATACTAGCAATATAAAACCTCATAATATACTTATTACAAAATGCACAACACAACAATGAAAATTTGTATGACATTCTTAGCCAGAAAGACCATTTGGAGGAATTTAGCCAATAGTCACTCTAGTTAGATAAAACAAAATGGCAAAGAAACAGCAGTTAGCAACATGCCTCATCTTCATAGGAAAGATTAACACTTAACTATGGCTTGCATATGCTACGCACTCTTGGAGTATAAAAATTCAATCCTGACTGCATACTGCTGCCATTCAGTGACCACAGAGTTCAAATCAGGCAGGAAGTGAAAACACAGCCACTGAGAGGAAATGATGAGCAACAATGAAGAAAGGCAAGTCAGTTCCAGACAGCTGTAAAGGTGCATCAGATCTTCAGAGGTATTATATTTGCGTTGACAGGACTGACGATCGAGACGCGACATTAGGGGGTTATCTTTTCAATAAATTCAAACTCATACATGCAGCATGCAATCTTTTCTTTGCATCAGAGCAGGACCCTGCTGGAAACTCCCTGGGGAGGCAGCTGAATACAGAAATAATCCTAAACAGGATGTCACACAATTGTCTTAAACCGAATCTGAATTTTTAAAAAAAATAATCCACAGCATACCATTTTGCGGCCATGTTTAAGAGGAAAGGGTAACACTTCAGCATGGAATAACAGACATATGTTTACAGGTTACAGCTTACAAGACTGGATTTAAGGCTTATACGACTGTGTAAAAAAGAAATGTGAACTCATTCAAATTTGTAATTTAAACTGTAATAATTTAATACTCGTGTCTATTTTTACATGCTTGCAAGGATTTATTTATTTATTTCATGATGCACCATGAAATAATTACATTTCTCAGTCATCCATCAAATTTAGTGGGCAGGATCTAGCATCTGATTGGTCACACACACACACACACACACACACACACACACACTATACATAAAATCCATGTTGCTGGTTGTTTAACACTTACACTCTGTTGGTATGTTCTCACATTTTCTTCCATTGAAATGAACCCAATTTTTAAGGTTTTATAATTTTCACATTTACCCCAGACCTTTTTTTTTTTTTTTTTTTTTAAACTACTACCAAGGGCATACCTTTCCCTATCCTGCAGAACTTCTATTGACCACGTAACTGCAGGAAAAATCCAGTTTTTGGGGTGCAAATCTCAATAGTCTCTCTTAGGCCCCAGAGCCTTTCCTATACTTGTTCTAACAGACCAAACAACAGAGTGAAAGGGTTAAGTGTTTCAGAATGGCACTGGCCAGCACTGCCCGCTTCCACCATTATTATTTGCATCTCCATTTTCTGACTAAATTAGTTGGTTCAATTTCTCAAAACATAAGAAAACTAGTAATGTAAGTCACCATGCCCTGATCAGAATAAAGTTTGTACTAAAGATGAATGAACGAAAGCAGTAAATGTCTCACACCAGCACCCTAGACACACTCAATGTGTTTCTTTATGCCGCAAGCTTCATATCTGACTGCTACCAGCAAAAATCACCAGTAGGTGTTTAAAACAACTTATATGAAATTTACAAGCCATTTGGGGTGCTTTGGTAATGTCTCCTTTAATACCTTGCAGGAGGTGATAATCCAGTCCTCCACAAATAACTGTACACCAGCATCTACTTTGGTATATTTGATTTGGAATGCCCATTTTTCATAAACCGATCAAACTCTGACCAAATATGCAGTTTCACTCAGAAATGTAAAGTCACAGAAGAAAAATGTGAATGAATTTCCACTTCACTGTCGTTAAATATGGCTTTATCGGTTTACACAGTAAATAACACTGATTATATCGTTCGAGAGAAAAGAGACCAATAGAGGCATCTCCTGTTCTCTGACAGACATCAGTACACATCTGGAAAATTGCCTTCAAAAAACAAGCTTTGGAAAACATTAAATTGGGGGAAAGACAGCTGATATTTGATGCTGAGAGCAAGTATGATTCACAACCAAAAAGTACACCACTGACAATCATATTGTCAATATATAAGATAGACAGACAGACAGAGTGGGGAGGGGGAGCGTCAATCGCTCTCCTACTACATGTACACCCTAAAATGGTACATGAAGTAATATACATTAAGGCCAGTATAAGAAACACATCTTATACCTTTCTGCATAGTTGTGATTTGACTATAAGTGATGATCCACTTACCTTAAGATATGACCCATAATACTTTGTAACAAAGGGGCTGTCACACTGGCTCAGCACTGTAATCTCCTGCTGAATGTCCTCAATTTCATCTTCTGCTTCCTCCAGGTCAATGATCTTAATAGCCACGACCTTCTGTGTACGATTGTCTATTCCTTTAAACACCTCTCCAAATGAGCCTTTCCCGATCTTCTCCAGCTTAGTGAACAGCTCTTCTGGGTCGGTTTTGATGTTCTAAACAAAGAAAGAATGGTATATTAGGACATGGTTAAAAGTCAATGACAAGCTTTTGGCTAACTTCTTGATTAAAAACCAAATCCACGTCATGCTTTGGGTCCAAGGTTGTGCATCCCAGTTTTCACCTTGCAATGGATATGAACTGGAGAAACTTTAGATTCTACATTCTACACACGTGACATACGTGCACATGCAACAACGTAAACTACATCCAAATGACACCTCAGTTAAACCCACTGAAAACAAAAATAGCAACTTCACTGGGCTTTTTCCTTCATTACGGCCCCAAAGAAAGACACCCTGTGCTATTAGCCAGTAGAACACACCACAGTTTCACATCTCAACTACAGGACAAAAGTAGCGAGTCCTTCAATTGCAGGCAACTGATGACAACTTCATAAAGCCTAATGCATTTGTGCCCATCACCAAACTTCACTGCTATATCACACAGCCTGTGATGTCTCTATTGTGTTTTTACCTTCACTACACACTGTATAAAAAAAATAAAAAAAATTTGTACCCACCTTCTTTTGAACAGAAGCTCCTACTGAACCCGATATGTACACACTGCACTTATTTCATAATGCTTATAGACTATGTACAATGAAAACGCATTATTATAATAATTTGATAGTCTAAAGAATGTGTGCAGCATATATTTATTTATTCATAATAAAGCATAGAAATGAAGTTACACACTGCAGTGAATGTACGAGACTCTTGTAGTGAAAACTAAAAACCTGAGCTGCACAAATCAAAGATAATGGGATTACTTTTCATTGCTTGTTGGTATGTGTCAAAAATAAAGGACATTTACAACAAGACACTCCTGGCAAAGCAGTTAGCTACTTATGGATTCAGCATGTCACACTCAGGAAAAGAAAGCAAAACAACCAAGAGAAGAATAAAAAAAATAATAATAATAATAAAAAAAAATGCATCCATGAAACATCCAGAAACCTACGACCCAATGACAACAAGCCAAAAATGAGACACACACCCAGTTCTGTTTGTAGTAGTAGTTCACTAGTTTCTTTTCTCTAGTTATATCATACTAGTAACTTGCTTTTCGTTTCTTGGCCTCAAACACTATATATTGATAAAAGTCTGTGACAAAGTTCAAAAGCAGGCTTCGTAGTGCGTTGCTCAAGTTTAGGGCCCGCAATAATTGTTTAAAAATATGTCAGGAAAAGAACATTACTTTTCTTTTGAGTTGGAAACAATCAGAATCAAAAATAATGGAGGTTTTTTTTTTAAGGACGGTGTTCATCAGATTAATTGGAGCTGCTTTTTAACATGGAGCGCCGCAGTTTGTATTTCCTCACAGCTTCAGTCACAGGTCAGTGGCTGCACGAACGGCTGACAGCCCAGTCTCCGAGAGGCTTTACACATATTACATGTTTTGTTCATGTAACCAATCCATACTTGTACTGGAGCACTAACAGTGTAAAGGTGTGAACAAGATTTATTATCTGCAGGCCAGATAAAGATTACTTGATATACAAGGCACAGTTAACACACAAAAAAGTCTGGAGCATCTGTCACACAAACCAAACTATTGTTGCACTACCACTTATCAGTCACGGTCAGGCCTCTAACAAGTCTAGGAAAGTTTTCTTTTTTAAATAAATAAATCAGTTTGTTATAACACAGAGTAGAGGGTTACCTGGTTCATGACAGACTCAATTTGAGCTCTAGTCTTTCAGCTGATCATTACTCACACTGGTCCTGTCAGTCAGGTGGAAAAACTTTATCATGACAGTAAACCGGGGCGTTATTCACACACACTTATCGTGAATGTATGAGCGCATTATCTTAGGGAATGGTGCTAAAGGGCCCATCGGAGCCGGAAACAGTTAATCAGAGGGAAAATTACAGCCTCAACCTGGCAACCAGCTTTCATTTCAACAGACCTGATCAGAATGAAGTCTCATTCAGATTGTTCCATGAGTTATCTAAAGGGTGATATATTTATTTTAACCATAGACTGATAATCAAACTTCAGACTTTTGCTGAATTTTTCACAGCTAATAATTTTAACATGTGACTATATTCAGGAAAGAAAAGGTTTTGACCAAAACTGAGCTTTTCTGCCATTAACAATATCCTTGATATCTAGACATGGAAGACATCCGACATCTAAATAAGTGTGTTACAAAAGATGTGAAAATATTTTACCCTCACCGGCTGTCTGCAAGTATCACACTGACAAAAAAAGGCTAGTTAAAATAGACCATGTGTGTCTTAGTTTGCATACTTGGGTACTTACACTTGCTATTTTGAGTGTAGGAGCACATTCACACTGAGACATATGGCAACATGCAGTACACTAAGAGTACCCAGATGGTATACTCAAAATGTTGAGTGTGCAACACTGCACACTTCTCACCTTCAATGGTCGCCATCTTGGCTACGTGACAGAATTGGAGGGACCACCGAAATATTTTTAACCAGTTGGAAGAGGGCATGTCGTCAGCATCATGGCGTGAGAAACATCTATGCTCGCAAGCGAGGAAAATTAAGCATACATGCATTCTTAAAGAGGAGAGACAGAAAAGCTGGAAGATATTTTTTAGCTGTTTAAGTGACAAATCACGATTTCCTGCAAGTGCACAACTCGCAGTGTTCGATTCGAGACACCACCACCCTGTCGAAATTCATGCCCTACAAAATTAAGTACATAATGTGCACATACTTGAGTAAAAAGTGTGCACAGTGTACTACATGGAAATATAGTATAACGGAATATATAACCATTTATAACGGAAGTACATGAACTGAGGCATATCTTCAGTCTAAAGATGCCTAGAACCTTGCTAGCCATGTGTGAGCTCAGTACAGTGAATGCTATGCTTTGATCAATCTGCATCGCAGGTACGAGTCATTGTAAAACGGCCATAAGCCTGATCTGTTCAGACTGTAATAACATACAGGTTTACAAAATGTCTGTGATGCTTCTGCAGGTCACATCATCAAAACAAAGAAGAGAGGATACACACTCACTACAGAACTTTAAAAATGTTGAAATAACCCAACATAAAATATTTAAACAAAAAGGGAGGTAGTCTCCAGAACAGAACAAACTCAACCAGCAATTCTATCCCACTGACTTTGTCCTCAGGTGACGAGGCAGAGACTGATGGGGATGATGCCGACTGAAGTGAGGACTCATTTCCTCTTACAGTTCTCTGACAGCAATGTTGTATTTCCTCAGGTAGTTGTATTTACTCATTTGGCGACATTTGGTAAACTGAGCAGATTGACATTAAAAGGTCCAACAGTGACAGCTCAGTGATGCTGGATTTGAACTCACAGCCTTCTTTTGTAGCTCAAATGTTTAACCACTGATCCACCATGTTCTTACAGTTATAAACGCAGCACGAGACAAAACATCTTCAAGCAGAAATCTTTAAAAGTGAATCACCATGTTTACATGCACAAAACATTGCATGCTTTGCCCTTATTCCAAAAAAGACAATATTCCCACTAAGCTTATACACAGCTAATAGAAATGAGTATTCTACTAATATTCCCATTTACATGCACGCATCTCTACCCCAGTCTTACAAACAACGCACAGAGCTGCCCGTATACAGGCAAGAGGCTGTAAGTCACAAACTGCAGTAGAAACCCCAACTTAGATGCACATTTTGAATGTGCTAGACCAATGTTTCCCAAACTAGGGGTCGCAATCCAAAATGGGTCACCAATCTTTATTTATTGGGTCGCCATTTGGAAGGTTCGTTTTGTGTGTAAATGTAGATGTTATGAGTATTCATGATATATTTTTGTAAGTTTAGGTCCCGCTGCGACACCAAATATCTCTTTTGGGTCTTGTACTGAAAAGGTTTGGGAACCACTGTGCTAGACACATGTCCAAAGAATAATATCCTGATGTTATATTAAAAAAACAAAACAAAACAAAAAACAAAACAAAAAACAAAAAAAACAAAAACAAAAAAAAAAACAACTACACACAATATCAGCATATTCCACATATCTTGATCAGAAAATGCTAAATTAGGAACAAAATTAAATTCACAATATGCTGTAATATGTACCTGACCTGTATCAAATTCCAAGTATTTTCATATCAGCAATAATTGCTGAGTATTAGTATGTGTGTGTAAACATACTGAATGTCCTTTTCCAAACTTTGGGCATAACCCAGAATTTTACTTACAATTTGTTGACTTTTTTTTTTTTTGTCCATTCATTCGTTATCCAGCATATAGATACATACAAATATAAGCATCCAGCATACAGATACATACAAACAAATACAGACTTGAGGTTCATGGCAAGATACGACATAATTGCTTTAAGAATACATGAGACATGCTGGAAGAGATGATGACAAATTAAAAACAGCAGTCTAAAAACCTATTACAACACCAGAACGGAGAGCCAGGTGATGACCGAGTTGTGTGACTGGGACATGGAGCAGGAAGGAAGGCGCTGCAGTGCTAGTAACCCACATAATGTTTACTCAGTCAGCAGCTTGTGCTTCAGTCTTGACCTCAAAGCCCTATCTGATCCGGCACTAGACCTGCAGGGCTATACCACAACCACTACTGACATCGTTTCTAACGCCAGGTCAAACTCAGAGTCTCATCATACCTCCAGGTCAATGCACATACATCAAGAGAAGCATGACTTGATCTCAGGAGTTGTACACAACTCGTGAAGTTCCAGGTCAGAACAGTAATGAGGTCACTGTTACCCGTCAAATATGAACACTATCCATCAACATGTATATCAAAGTTGTTGTGTCAGTCTGTTTTGTAATTCATATGACTTACGTAAGACCATGTTCCTCTTATGATGCTGACTACAGACAGAAAAGGTCCGTGTGAATGGTCCTTTTTTAGTAATAAAAGACTAAAGCCAAGTCTCGGTCCTGCAGTAGACATATGGATGAAAGCGTGCAGAGGTGGGAACATTTCTGATAACACAGCATTCATACGAGGCTATACAGCACTGCTACTTCATTCAACACATACTGAGTAAATTAAATGTGTAAATCGAATGACCTACTTGTCCTGAGTGAGAAAGGGCTAATAAATTGTCCACAATGTCACAGGAGATAGACAAATTAAAAAAAAAAAAAAAAGTCATTGCTTTCTACATAGCTGTTAACACGCATCTCGACAGTCGAAACGGTATCGGAAATTCTCCCCTGATGCACCTCCCACCGTTCCAACTGTCAAAAAAATCAAATGATTTCTAAGGCAAACCTACCTCTAATGTCATCGCACCGTTTTTCCAACATTGTCAACGGATGTACTTTTGTCTTCAACTCGGATACGATCAAAATGAAACAGGATAAAATTTTAGACTGCATTTTTTATAAGATTATTAATTATTTATCTGCTGTTTGGACTCCAGTTCTTAAATGGCTCCGACATGGGAGTTCTCCTAGAAAGAAAGAAAAGCAGGCCCCACATTTCTGTATCAGTCACAACCACCGCCTATGCTCTCACTCATTTTGTGTGTCCAAAAATCCAAGATACACTGTGAGGGAAGCAGGGATACAACCTGGATGGGATAGTAAGTAAATTCCCCACGGTGCAAAAGGGGGAAAAAAATATTCTTGCACATTTACATGCAGACATCTCCGTCACCACGGAGGAGTGGATTACAATTTGTTTCACAAGATTTACCCAACTGTGTAAAAGGAGTAACAGTAGATTTCTGATCCCTGATTATCCAACTCCATGTACCATGATCTGACAGGGACATACAGCCTCACTCCCAACACAACAGCGTTATTTCGTTAACTCAGAGTTTCCCTAAACCACAGGTCTTCGATCTCATCAGTAAAGGGCCAGTCAGTGTCCCTTCAGGCTTTCAGCCCAGCCAAACTGAACACACACTCAGAACTGTTTGGAAGCTATGACCTGACTGAGCAAGTGAAACCAGGTGTGGCACGAAAGCCTGCAGTCCTACCGCTCCTTAAGTTTGTGGAGAAGACTGAAGACCCATACCCCAAACAATATAATCCTCACCTGCTATGGCTGGTGATGAAACCGCTCAGTCATTAAAAGGCATACAGTATCGAGGCTACACTCAACTATTACTTCCGGTGTTGTTTCATGTCGTGTGGCGCTCAGGAAACTCCCCAGGAAACTGAACTAGTATCATGTAGATACACAACCCGCTTCTGGGTGCCTTGGGCTCATTACTGCTGCACAAATATGGGAAACTAACTCCTAAAATGCACAAAACTCACTCCAAAGGTGAACACTCCTGTAGCAAGTGTATTGGTCCAAACCCCAAACGAGGCTCAAGTGAAACACTGAGTGACTACATAGTAAACACACTCCACTTTGTGGATCTCAGCAATGCTGTCGTGTCAACATACCCGTCCTTTCATGAACATCTTAGTTCCTGTCTTCAGTAATGTGTTGTGTGTGTGTGTGTGTGTGTGTGTGTGTGTGTAATAATGGGTGGTTGGTTGTCTAACGTTACCTGCATGCCTGGAACAAGTCCTCTCTGTACAGGAGAGTGACGAGCCATAGCCCCAAGTCTCTTGGCCAAAACAAAATAAAAGTAAAAAATAAAACACTCCAAGTGGACGCGACCACCACTGTGGCTACTAGATCAGCCTGCTGGGGTTACCATAACACTGAAGCCGAGAGAAATCCGTCCAAATATGTCCAAGCGAAACCCGGGTCCTTGTTCCAAGCTGCCGCCTGGATAAATGCTGACCAGCTTAGCTTGGCTAACTGTTGTTGGTGTTTTGAAGTTAACTGGGGGAAACACTGCGTGGAGCACCCCACTTCTCGGAGCCTGGCGGTAGGTAAGACAGACGCTTAGCGGTGACTCCGGGGATGTGTGTGAGTCGCTCTGCTAGCAACCGAGCTAGTGAGCTAGGCTCGATGGAGAAATTACACCCCGACTACTGGGACATCCATAATAACGCTCTTTAGCGCGTCCTCGCTGAACAAAAGCGTGCCAGACACGAGCAACAGTGCTGAGACGATTAAGTGCAATAACCCGTCAGAGTCACTGGACTGGAGAGGATTAGGGTATTTTTTCTCCCAACTGCCGCACAAGTTCGGTGGACGGACAGCAGGCTAGTTAGCTAACTTTCAACTTCCGCTTAGAACAGCTGCCAATACTGCACGGCTCCTTGTAATGTCGGACATCCGAAGGCGGACAAACGATAAGTCGGTGTGTACTTTAACACTAAAAATGGATGCAAAATTTCATCAAACGCACTGAGCTGCTCTCGTCCTCCTCATTTTCCGCCGTAGCCTTCCGCCGCCATATTGAAACCGCTGAGTTATATTAAGGCGGAGCCAAACGGGTCATCAGAACCAATCACTCTTCAGTTATACGTTTTGACCACGCCCCTTGACGACGGCTCCAAAATTGTCTGAGGGCCGGGTCAATTGTCTGAGTCCCAATTGGCTTCGTGGTCGTTACATAAGCGCACTATGTAAAGTATAAGATTGTATCTTTTGCACCCTATTAAGTGCACTAGGTTTACAACAGTGAGCCATGTAAAATTCAGCCATGGCCCGCGCTGCATAAGTGGGTGTTGTCTGTATGGCGCATGCGCCGGTCTTCGAAATAAATACAGTTTGAGCTCGTAGTTCTAAACAAAGGTGGTGTGTGGTTTACAGCTGAAGGGTTGGATAACTAAAATAACTTTAAACATTAAAACCTCTCGGTTGATATATGTTTAACTATGTGGTTAACTTGGCTCCTGTATAAGGAGGGTCACTAACTTTAAACTGCACCTGCAGAACTGGAAAAAAAAACCTCTTAAGATGTTAGGACTGCTGGGTCTTTTACTGTTATTATTTTACACACATATGAAAAGTTTTTGTAACTATAGTCTAAGTACTGTTCAGGCTACAGTACCCAAACGTTAAAGTGAGTCAAATATACAGCGTGTGTGTGTGTATATATATATACAGGTCCTTCTCAATAAATTAGCATATTGTGATAAAGTTCATTATTTTCTGTAATGTACTGATAAACATTAG
>JAQMCW010000034.1:15258244-15269683 GCA_030068335.1 Chrysichthys cranchii
TATATATATGGTTCGAGTACAGCATTAAATTTAGATCTTGGTAAAAGGAGACAACGACTGTGTGTCTTTTTCTGGGCTCTCCTTCAGCTCGAGACTAGCCGGGAACTCAGAGGAGGCAGACGGGGGCAATCTAGAATGTCCTAACATGCACTAAATATAAAACTGATTCCCAACACTGAAAAGATTGCAAACTAAAAATTATACAAATGTTCCTTCAAGCATTTATGTTGTGGTTATTCTTGCCCATTGCTATGTAATATTGCCTAGTTATTTTCCTAAGTGCAAGTGCTCCCAACCTGTTTTGGATACTGCAGAAAAATCTCTGGGAGATCATTTTGTGTTTGCTGTGCTGCATCGGTAGCTCCGTTAATGATCTGAGAACCATAGCCTGGAACCATGGCTCTTACTGGTGGAGGGTTCAGGTCTACATGGAAATCTGCTGAGATCTTCCGACTGTTCTGAATATCAAACAGGGACAGTGTGATGAAGAAAGGCTCCACCTGCCATGTGCAGAGAGAAAACAAATCACTATAATGCTCTCCATGTTTCCGCTATCAAAGCTGTCAAATATATAAGCTGAGGCATTATGAATTACATTGGTGGTTGGGCCCTCTTCATTTTCTGCCACACAGCTCTGCAGGTTGAATGACAGTTCGTTGCATTTCACAAGAATCCGCTTCCCAAACCTCTCCTCGAATTGTCTGATTTCTGGCTCAATCCCAGAGAAGTCCAACTTCTGAACGCAGACAGATTCAGGTATCTTTAAGGCACCAGCATACACATTGAAAGCATTTTCCAGCAATTTTAGAAAGACTTCTGCCTGGCTGTGAGACCTTCTCATTTTCTTATTTTGAGTCTTTTACCTGTGTATCAGCATCTAATGTGAAGAGCTTGAGTCGAGTTTCATTTCTCATCTTAGACTCGATATCTCTGGCGCTCTGAAGAAAAGCACATTCAGTGCACGTTAGCCCAGTGACAACATTTCCTAGTGATATCATCACTAAATGATAAGAACGTAATGACACAGACTTGTCAACACGTATGAACGCTATTAAAATTTCGGCCCAGCGTTTTGTGCAGGCCACACCTCTGTCTAAACACTTCACATGTACACTGCTGATCTGATTCTCGTGCATGTCTAGTTTATAGCTGTTTCCTAGACTGAGTGATGTGCTGCAATTTTCTTAAAAAAGAAAAAAAATGTTTTTGTTTTTTTTTATTTGAGTATACAGAGCTTTCGTTAGGGTGTGTTTGTTTTAGATGGCATCATGTTAACAATTTGGATCGAAGATTAGTAACCTAAACAGAACAATTTGACCTACCTATTAAACACACTTTTTTTTTTTTTTTAACTCAGGACTGAAAAGCAAGCCATAGTGTGTTTAATGTTGCAAGGTATCAACAAAGGAAAGGGTAAACCCTCTAAGCTTACACCTCGAGAACAAAAAACATGCCCAGCTTTCTTGTTAGTTCAAAGCAGGCCAAGTGAGTCATGTTAACACCTGAGCATGAATATTACCATATGTTTACTGTCTTTAGCAAGATCAGAAGAGCAATATTTTGGTTTTGGATCATTTTGGGGTGTGAGTTAATAAAGTGAGAGAGTCACTGCTCTATAGCCTTGTGCTGACCATTTGTGCAAACAGGACCTACCTGAAATGTGTCCATAGTTCCAGAAGAGCCGTCAGTCTTCCCCAGTTCATCATCTACAGAGTGGGAAACGAACAGCTTTTTTATTAACATGGCTCACATCCAGATGACAGGAAGAAAACTTTAGTTAATGATAGATAAATTCCTGGAGAGAAAATGTCATAGCAGCCTCTTAATCAGACCAAATAATACATGTGGACCACTGAGCAAAGATAAACCAAAACACACAGACTGAATCCAGATGCCTGGGATATCTCACAACTCTGAACAACAGGGATGTGTGATTTTGTGCAGAGGTTAATAATGGAGCTGGATGTGTTTCCTTGTTATCTGCGGTTATGTCAGGAGTGGTAGTTGTCTGGGTGGTCCAATATTGAAAGCCTACATACTCAGATAGACAGACACACAAACCATCATGTAGGTCTCCATTCCTCTTCTCTTGCATGGCCAGCTCAAAGCTGCTGTGAAGGATTTTGTTCAGCGTGCTGATCCACTCCTCCATCTCACTTTCAGAGTCGGCGGCCAACAGATATGCACTCTTATCCTGCATCTTCAGCTCGAAAGCAAACCTGCGCACCTTATTATTCTACAAAGAGAAAGACAAGAAAGCTTCAAATTACCTTAAAAAGTCATGCGTTAGATGTTTATCAAGTTATTATCACAAATGAAGTCTGGCCAAGGTGTTAGCTTTGGGAAAGGGTGTGAAGTGTGGGTTGGAAAGGAGTCAGCAGCCTTTTCCAAAATGGACAAAGAGAAGTGTGAGGGGAAAGTTTTCTCTCTGATTGATGTATGATTTTGAATTTTTTTTTTTTTTTACACAGGTGAATTTTACAACTGAGAGAGAATAAAGCACATCTCGGCTTCAAAATCTCTTACTTATTGAGCAGACCGGAGGTGTAGAGTTGATCTGTGGTTTGCTTCATGCCTCTGAGTTACAGACAGAAATTATATTTCCATTTCTAATTACGTCACTCAAGTGGAAGTGTTAATGTATGGTAACGCTTTAAATTCCAGCTCTGATTTGGTATGTTGGTAAATTTGCAGTGTGAGAGAAAGACATATGCGTGCAAACAACCAGACAGAACTCAGGTGAAAGTATTTCCATGTGGAGGACAAAAGAGCTACTGGCTGCCAAAAACACTGCTTAAAGGGCTCGGCAGAACGGTTACAAAAAGGATGAGGAATATTAAGCAAGCCAGGGGAAGTCAAGGACAAGCACGGGGACTTCTTTAAGGCACGGTAGTAGAAATAGTAGCAGACGTTTTCTAGCACATATAAGTATGCAGCAGTTCTCAATTCCTGTCTTTTGCTTCATAAGAACTTCCTGTTCTGCTTGCACTGATGCTTATAGTTCAATATATAGCTCGTTTTGGTTAAAGAATAAAAATGGTGCCATGACTCCATAAAGCCAATCTTGAGCTTGGATTACTGTCTGTGTGAATTTTCATGTTCTCTCCATGTATGCACAAGTTTCCTCTGGGTTCTCCAGTTTTATCCACCCCCCAAAACATGCCAGTAGGTAGACTAGCTGCTCTAGGTGTGAATTTATGCGTGGTGCCCTGTAATGGAGTGGCAACCTATTCAGGTTGTATTCCTGCCTTGCACCCAGTCATCCTGGGCCAGGCTCTTAATCCACCATGATCCTGAAAGGATAAAGTGATTGCTAAAGAAAAATCGATGAATATATGCATGAATGAATTGCCAAAGGATGCTGTTCATGTGTGTGTTGTTTGAGAGCTCTCAGTAACCGAACGACTAGCCCTGTGGTCTAGACCCATAACATTTTTCCTACAGCAGAACAAAAACAAAACTGAATTCTGTGGAAAATGAGATGCATCAGAAAAACTGTTAAATCTGCTTTTCACCCAAGATCACCTGCTTGTTTTTCATTCACTGCTCTGCCAGGATTCTTAATATGCTCATTATTCTAGAAAGCATTCCTCAGTGAGTGACATTACCTCAGTGGAGCATAACCTACCCCAGCTCAGCTGCAAATATAGAAGACAGGAAATCAGTCTCCATGTTAGTGCTCTGAGTGGGAGTGTTTCAGTGCTAACTACACAATCGGCGGTCATGCTTGGGACAGCTTGGTTCATTAAAAGCCAGACTGAGGGAGGCTAGACTGCGAGTGTGCTGCTCAGGGGAACAGGTTAACCCATTTGCTAAAGTTGTTTGGCCAGTGCTTTTCTGGGATGCTTTCTGATCTTGGAGCACATCTCACATAAAAAGCTTTCAACATCACATTCTCTATTCACTGGGCTAATAACCACACTAATTACACAGATAGGAAAAATGATGGACATGCACACACAGCTGCACATTTGACAATGTCTGACAGGAATCAGGCAGCAATACCTAGAAAGCAAAGTTCAATAATATGAGATAATTGTGGAGAAAATGGCACCAGAATGGGCCCTTCTTCTGTGTCTGACCTTTTACATGCCCTGTATTTCTTCCTCACACCTGCACAATTTGGTTAGATTACATTCTAATATTTTTGTCAGTTTAAAAGCCACATTTAGTATTACCATCACCATAACAATGAATGTTGGAAACAAGTCTTAAATTTGATCAGCCTCAAAAAATATTGTGTTAAGCCAGAGACCAAGAAAGACAAGTGCTAACGCTACTAAACAGAGACTGTTAAGAAGAACGAGAGAGTGAATACAATATGCTGATACTGCAACCACTGATGTAATCTCCATATGGATATCTTTTTCCATATGACTAGTGCACCGTTCTCAATAAAGCTCTGATTTACTCAGCTCCAGGCTAGAGCATTTCCCCCCCCCCGTACGTGAAAAGCTGAACTCACAGAAGCACGCACACACGCACGCGCACACACACGCACGCACTCACAGAAGCACGCACGCGCACGCACGCACACGCACGCACACCTTTAAAAAAAAAAAGGCATAAAGTGACAGAGCTCACATTTATAGCATGGGCAATCATAAATACACTTTGTTATTCTCCATCACACCACTTTTCTCATACCTGAACCACACCCATGCAGGAATCTAGGAAGATGGTTCCTTTGGGCTCCTTGGAGATCTTTTCATCCTTGTAGAAGTTCAGGTTGTAGGAGCCATCTCCTAATTGTGTGAGGTGGAAATACCTCCTTTTGAAAGACTGAAGCAAAGCAATTAAAATAAACACTTATTTTATTAAAAGAACAGGCCACGTTTTCTCAACCTAATCTCTATTCACCGCATGTGACGTATATGTGAAACTGACTACAGATGAGACTTCAGCACAGTGAGAAAAGAAAAGAAAGGTATTTTACTTTTACGTAGGCTGGAAGTGTTAGGACAGATGTTGAAGCAGTCGATAAACATTTAAAAGAAACATAAAACATGTGTAAAAGTGCTTTTATAAAATTTTTCAGTCTAAGGAATTTGTAAATTAAGCCCTAAATCTGTATAATGAGTGTTTTCAGAGAGGTGACTTCTTTTGTAATTGTGATTATTTGTTCCAACATAGTTGTATGGTTCTGATACGTACATCTCGTAAAGTACCTGGAAGTTGAATAAAAGTACATAAGATCAACTTTGGCAAACCATTCTTTTAATTTCAGCCTGATCCCAAGAGCTTTATCGTTAAAGAGAAAGTTGAAGTTTAAATAGTTGTTTTAACTGGATGTAATTCAACTGCTGCCTATAATTAAGAGGTTCAGTTCCGCAGGTTATCTGTTCTTGTCTCAGGGGACCTGCTAAAATTATTCAATGTGGAAACAATGCAGTAGATATAGCTACAGTGGATGAAGCTGAATTGCTGAAAATGTACTTTTGTGCTCTAGCGCACATTCGGGAAAACTGTGGTCCAGCTGGTTTTATTCCACCCACCAGTCAAATGGATTTTTTATTTGATATCAATTCCAGTGTACTGCAGTGATTCAAAGCCTCCATTCCATGCATAAACACGAGAATGATTCAAGAACATGCACCTGATGCATTAAACACAATCTACACCTCATTATGCACATTTTACGTAGCCCTGCTATAGCAGGGCATCAGTTAAAAGTTATATTTCGTGAAAGGTTACTTAATAAAGCTCAAAACAAAAAGGCAGGTACATAACGTTAAAAGTACATTTGTTTGCTAATACATTGCTGTTATATCTATAAATATTAAATCTATGTAAATATTAAGGATTTCAATTCTAGCTAAGCCTCATGTCCTGATTTTGCTTTATGGATGCAAATACACATGGGGTGGGGGGGATGACTCACCAGGAAAAGAAGTACATGTTCCATAAATCCACTCAGGCCTCATTGCAATTTGTCCAATGTACGACAGATGTATTCAGGTGTGTGTGTGTGTATGTATGTATGTATGTATGTATGTATGTATGTATGTATGTATGTATGTGAGTTGATATGGTTTCTTAAAAGAAGTACACTGTATCAGACTCAATGATCTGTATCTAAAGGAAAACTACAGTACACAGCCCCCAACCCATTATAAAATAAAGTCCTAATTTGGCCCCTCAGCCAAAAACCTTGCCCATGCCTGCTCTAGAGGAAAGAGCACCGAGTATGACCAGTTTCATACTGAGTGTGGTGAAGATGAAGATGTCTCACCCTCATAGTGACACTGATTGCGCTGTTCATGTTGCCTTTGTGTAGCCAGCCTTGCCTACTAACACCTCCCTTCTGAGAGCCCAAGGAAGCTGTGTCCTTCACACGTGCACACGCACACACACACACGCACGCACACGCACACACACACAGAGAGAGAGAACAGGGAGAATGAGTTTTTGTGATGTGGCTCCAGCTCTCCGCTGTTTGATCTTGCAGCTAAAGTAAATGTTAGGAGAACAGGGATTCACTGAGAAAGGAATCCAGATCTCTCACTCCTGTCCAGAAAAAACGCAGAGCAGCAGAAACGCTGATAATGTAAATAAACCACTGTACTAGAAATAATAATCTCTCAGATATCAGGATTTAAGAGGGGAAAAAAAACCCACACACATATTATGCCCAACATACAATGAACCATACAATATCATCATAACTGTCAGATAAAACAGGTAAAGGTTACTATTACTGATACAGTGAAAATCTCAGCAGTATATTGACATTACTGTATAGCAAATATTGAGTATACCCATCCCAATATCTGCATATACAAAAGATTAATTCGGAAATACAAGATAAGCTTATTCGAAAATGTTCCTACAGTTGGTGCAACCAAAGCTTTAGTTGTATCTCCTGTTTTTCTAAGCTAAAATGAGAAACAGAAAATGCATTGACAGTTATCAGGACAAGATACTGTAAGTGAACCTGTAAGTGACTACCCTTTGGTGCTGTTTTACTAAATAATTCTATCACAAATCGAACACAGAAACTCAAACTTAAATTATAGCCACACAAACTGTATTTGCTGTATTTGCTTGCTCGTTAAGCCCGAGCCAGCCAAACTACTGAGTATTGCTGCTTATCTAAAATAGATAGATAGATAGATAGATAGATAGATAGATAGATAGATAGATAGATAGATAGATAGATAGATAGATAAAAAATAAACAATGCTTTAACATTGCATCATCCTACAGCTGGCTGCAAAAATAAAGCCTGGAAAACAACCTGTCACATGATTGAATACTTGCTTTAAGGTTAGCCATTGACTATTCAGAGTGTCTGTATGCTTTAAATACCAGCGTGCACATCCTCATTTACATACTGCACACACTGTTGCAGCCATGCCATTCTTATATCAGCCCAGTGAAGTGACTTGGAGAAAGCATTTATTAATCACTATGAAGTCTCCAATACCAGTTTATATCTCACATAAAAATGACTTGTTTCTATGAAATAATGCTTAAAACCATTAACAGGCCACATGAACAGTCTGAAAAGGCTCAATAAGCTGTTTTGTTGTAGCTAATTAATGAAACAGGATCCCCAGTGGCTGCTGGGTTGTGAGGGGAGGAGATTTCTTGGAAGAAAGCAAGTGGCAGAAGGAGCCGCCATGGCTGGCCATTAAATACCTCACTGATGCTGTCCAGGCATAAGCTGCTGGACTATTCATAGAGACATGACCTAGTGGTCAAATTGTGCATGTGGGAGATCTTTAGCCCAGTGTGCTGGGATATCTGTAGAGGAGGTGCTGCTGGTATAGAAGCAGCCTTCTCAAGATGTGTTTTAATTTATCAATAGAACCGAACAATGGTAACATGTTGGTATGAGAAGAACTTGCTCTGTCAGTATGTGCCTTGGCTTGTGTTTAACTCACTCCTCCTTGACAAGCTGTATTGAATGGAATAAATAAAGACGTGGATTTATGTCACTGAATATTGTCTTTGCCAGTGATGTAAGCAGTTGGCTGTGTTTCAACCAGATTTGCTCACCTCGTCTTTATCGACATCTTCGTCAACTTCAAACACGTGAACTGCCAGCTTATCGGGTCTGGACACTTTGCTGTTGAACACACATTACGATGCAGTTGACAGGATTAGCATGAAAATACTGTCCACGATAAAACATGAGGTTTGATTAAGCTTCCAAAAAGTATAGTGTTACTGAATTCAGAGGACTGACTGACTGCTCATGTCTCTGTTAGTAATGATTCGTTTTCTGTTCTCAGACCCTTTACTGTTTTTATTGGCCACCTGGGTTTATCATCTGTCACTCTCTATATATTTCTTCAGACATAGTGATGAGAAAACCATATCTAATGAAAAGATTGCAGAATTCATGGGGCTCAATGTCCCTACAGGAACAGATGAACTCATGCACTCTTCCACTGGCTCCATTGTTACTAAGAGGAGGAAATGTGCATTTTGTGCACACTCCGGTTTTCCAAGAAATAATATGCATTGACAATTACACACATGCACACAATACAATTGCCAGTGATGCTCTGTGAAACCCATGGTACCATGTAGTTATTGTGTGGCTTGTTCTGACTTGTCTGGAGGTACAGGTCACATAGATCCTGTCTTTTGTTTAAGCTCTGGAGACTACACTACAGGAAACACGGTGTGTCTTACTTGGGGAGTTGACGAAAGTCACCAGAATAATCTTCATACTTGTAGTTGACAACGTGCCAGTCTGATTTGTAGGTCTTAAGACACTAGGATAAGAGGAACAATAAACAATTGTTTTAGAGCCATAACTTGATGCTGTGTGTTGGTCTCACAAAAATAGTCCAAATACTATTTCAGGCCACAATCTCAGCAAAAGTCATCCTGGGTAAGAGGAGTACAAACTCTTTGCTCTCTGTCCAATCTGAATGCACAGGAAGAGGGAGCAAGATGAAAGAACAGGGGCCTCTTTTTAATCAGGATGTTCCACCATTTGGTTCTCATCTTCGATTTGGGGATTTTAAAATAAAATAATCAATGTGAGAACTGAAACGTCTGAAAGTGAGGTAATAAAAATGGTAAATATCTAGTCAAGATTACAACATTAACATGGATTGCTCACATTGTGGCAAATTAATTCCACTGTTTATAGAGTGAACTTTGGCCAAGTTGAAACCTTCCATCTCTTTTGTACACACACACACACACACACACGTACTGTCCAGCTGGTGAACTCTTCTCCTTTTTATGAGACTCTATAGCATGTATGTGTATGTGTGTGTGTATATGTGTCTGTGTGTGTGTGTTACAGGAGATGAATGCTTCATACTTGGCCAAAGTTCAGTCTATAAACACCGAAGTACACCCACAGGGTCCAGTGTTGAGAGCAGTGCATTTCACTTTTGCAGTAGTGATTCATGCCGAAAATCTCTCCATGCCACAGCCGAATCGTTTCTAGCACATGATCATTATTAACACATTGGGCTCTTTCGTCTGTATAGTGACGTTACAGCATATTACAGGACATTCAGAGGCCGAGAGAGCAGTTTGGCTCTTACCTCCTGCACGAACAAGCTGTGTGCTTCTCTCTGGGCATTCTCTGGAACTGATGGGTACAGAGTACGGATCTGCCGGCGCAGAATGCAGGTCTGCAGGAGAGAAATGGTTTTAATAAAAAAATTAAAGAATGAAGATGAGGAAAAAGGCATTTATAAAACTACTGTTAACCAGGAGGTGGAAAGGCATGCCACTGATTTAAAATACACATTCAGGAAACAAAACATCTAATTACACACACACACACACACACACACACACACACACACACACACACACACACACACACACACACACATTTTTTTTCCATTTGATATCAGTACCACCTATCAGTATTGTCACAGTATTGTTTCAGCATCACAGGCCCATTACTCAACCCAAGTCATTCCCTAAAAAAAAAAAAACAACAAAAAAAACCCTATACAATGCAGCTTGGGTGTGATTTTCCAAACAGCTTTTCAAAATTATTCCTGTCTGAAGGCCACTCCCAGGTCTGGCTGTGCTGAAAAGCTCAGGCAGAGGAGTAGGACTCTCATTATTCAGCTTCAGCCTCCTGCTGTCATGATGACTGATGATAAAAGACAAATACTGAAACTGCATTAAACTGGACTGCCTTTATTTACTTGCTTCCTCCAGAGACACAAAATCCCCAATAAAAATATGTGGAAAGCGTTTCATAAATAAGCTGTCTCATTTAGACTCTCTCCTATGGGGAGTTTTCGAGAAGCTATGCTGCTGGTGTGTGTGTGTGCGCGATGAAAGGTCTGAATTCCTGCTGCATAGACAACCACTTCAGTGACAGGTAAACAAAGCACATAGGTTAAACTTAGCCAAACAATGCCAGAGTAAAAATTCCCTTCCTGACTCACATCCTACAATAGAACAAACCACAGGAAAGAGCAGTTTCACTGTCAAGTGCTCCGACTGACATCAGGGTTGAGGATTGTGCTTTTCGACACCTCGCTGGCATGCACACTGTATTTAAGTCTGGAATTTAAAGCCACCTTTATACACATATTTGTTGCTATATTCCTGCTTTGCTGAAGATGTATTAATTACAGGAAGAGGAGAGTTACATTTTAATCCCGAATATAAATGCATACTATGATAGAATTCTTGAGATCCCTGAGAGAAGAACCTCATGAAAGCTATAATATTTAAGCATCCAAAGAATTATTGAGGATTTTTTTTTAAAAGAATGCAATTCAGACAAGCAATTAAGCAAAAAACAAACAAACAAACCAAAAAAACCCTCTTACTCTAGGAGCAGCTGGTCAGACCAGGAGTGTGACCTTCTATTCTTTACTTTTGCACTGGGGTTAATGCGGCTAACAAGTAATGGAAACCACCCAAATTTTCTTCCTTCAATATGTTGTATGTGGGTGTATATTCAGCCAAGTAAACATCTGGGGTAGACGGATCATTTGTAAAGTGGATTTTTTTTTTTTTTTTTTTTTTTTTTTTTGAGCACAGATATAAGGGGTCTTGGCTCCTCTGAGACTGCACTGAGTGAAACACTGGACGTCACTAGAAGCATACACCAGTGGAACGTCCAGTAATGAAGTGATTTTAATGGGGCATTCCACAGGTCCCATAAGAGCTTCGCACAATACCCTGCTACTGTTGCACCATTTCCTCTCTCCAATCCTGGCTTCCTGTACCCAAAATGAGAATGAGATAGAGTGGAAAAGTGAAAAGGGTGGCGTTCAGTTGACGGGAGAGATGGAAGCATACAGTAGAAGAGTAAAAACAGTGCTGGAATGCAGCTGAGATGTTGGAAGAGGTACTGCATCCAGTCACAGGGTTTTTTTTTTCTCCTCTCTTACCCGGCATGCAAAATGCACACCACAACATTCTCCACACACACACACACACACACACACACACACACACACACACACACACACACACAAACACACACCCCAA
>JAQMCW010000034.1:15293346-15307379 GCA_030068335.1 Chrysichthys cranchii
GTTATTTCAGTGACCATTGTGGGTTTTTCTTTCCATAACGGAAGGGTACCAACAATTTTGTCCACGTGTGTGTGTGTGTGTGTGTGTGTGTGTGTGTGTGTGTGTGTGTGTGTGTATATGTATGTATATATATGTATATATGTGTGTGTGTGTGTGTGTGTGTATATATATATATATATATATATATATACACACACACATGCTACCTAAAATATAAGTCCAGGCTAAACTAGTTTGTATACAGCACATTACAGTACTCGCTATAAAAACAACTACACTTCAAACAACTGCAGTTTGCTTTTTAATGCACTTGTAATTACCTGGAATTACATTCTCTAGTTCTGTAGTGCTACTTGTAATGTCTTAGTTTTTAGGTTGCAGTTTCAGCAAATGGGTTTGTAATTGGGTCAAATTGTTTTCATCACCACTTGTAGCCTCATAATTGTGTTGTTTGCTGATAGGAGTGCAACCTGAGGTGGTGGTCTGCTGTTGTAGCCAGTCTGCTTTAAGATTCAGTGTGTTTTTAGGTGCTTTTCTGCTCACCGCAAATGTAAAGAGTGGGGATTTGAGTTCAACTTGACAACTGACCACTAGCATCATTTTTGCTAGCAGAACTGCCGCTCACATGATTCCGCAAAAAATCTTCAAGCCTGTTGGGTGTGAAAATGCAAGATCAGGAGTTTCTGAAATGCTCAATCCAGCCCATGTCATGGTTGAAGTCACTGAGAGTATATTTTACCCTATTCTCATGTTTGATGTCAACATGGACTAAAGTTCTTGTTATATTTGCATCATGTTGCTCCTCTACCGTGTCCAGCCTCAAATCACATTCTTAAGATTGCACATGGGTATACTTCTTAAAGGAGAGGCTTATGTCTCCTTTGTCACTTTGCAGGAGTGGGCAGAGTGATTTCAGCATTGTAATGCATGCAGTCTTAATCTTGTTCTCCTTGAGCCATTTGTTATCTCTTGGTGCTATGTGATGGATAGGTAGATAAAGTGGTTTTGTTTTCAAAACACTGTCACCACTGCAAAAACTAACCACCAACCGAAGTGTTTAAAGCAAACTAGGAACCCAAAAAAAGATTTCAAAATCTCGGTCGGTTATTGTGCAAGGCCTGTGAACACCCCAGTTGAACTTGCTAAGCAGCTTCGCTCTCAAGTACAAAGAGGGAAGCAAATGCCAGTCATGAAGGCACAGACACATGTTGTGAGCATGGTGAGATTTAGTGTTATATGCCATCACCCTATCGTGCCCCCTAATTATTGACGCTTATTTTTTGCTCACAGATGTACATGATTGGCTACTGCCATTGTGTTTCACAGGCGAGAGAGAGTACAGCACCCCTCCCACCCAGACAACATGCTCAGTTTTGTTCCCTTGGATTTCTGGGATTCTCTTGTGCCACTTGTAAATCTAGAAAATTTCCAAAACGAAAAACATCTGCCTCAGATCGCACTAAGGAGCCGAGCAAAACCTTAGCTGAGGCTGTTAACAGATATATTACCAATCTCTTAAGTTTTAGCTAGGTTTATAACAACTCTGCTGATGTAGCAAAACATTAAATGCTAGTTCTCGTGATCCAAACTGTGGTGTTTTAAAAAAAAAAATAAAAAAATAAAAAAATAAACCAAACAAACAAAAAAAAAAACCCCACAAATAACCAGGTGTACATAGCAACATCTAGGTTACAGAGATGGTATTGTCTTATTATTGCTGTCACAATTTAAAGCCTAAATATGGTATAAAATATGATTATTGAGAATTTGAGAGTGCCGCATTGTTTGAAGATGTAAATATTGTAAATAATCTTCAAAAGTATTCTGAAGGTGAAAGAATAACAGATACTTAAAGGTCAGACTTTAGGTCCACATGAAATGCCATCTGAGCTGGGATGTTCATATTTTCATGTATTTCCTTCTGACACAGGAAGTCAGAGTAACGCTGTGTTGAGACGCTTGACTGAATTACACAGCAACCAGTAGCATGTGAGATGCACCACACCCCTGCTAAATCTAAAAGAGATTTTAATTGGGAGCCTTTTAATTGCTCTGACATTATATAAACACAATCACAATATCGTACAGATTCAGGACACAATGTATTCCAGCTTTGAAGAGCTCCAAGTTGGCAAAAAATAAAATAAAAGAACAACTCAGAAAACCATGTCCTAGTACAGCAATAATGAAACTTTAACCGTTGTTTTCTCAACCAAGCAATTATTGGAATAGTGAAGCCTTGAAATCTTGTTTACTTAAAACAAGCTGCGACTGTAGAGCAAGACATGTCCCTGAGGCCACAGGATGTCCTGCTAACATTGATGAGAAGACAAGTAGAAAATTGATCAGACAAACTGCCAAGAGCAATATTATATTAAAGAGCAAGAGCAATACAGCAATATTAAAGGCAGTGCAGCTATTTCTGGCAAGTAACCCCCCAAAACAAATCACCAAAAGAACACCATCCCTAAGGTGAAGCATGGTGGTGGCTGTATCATGCTTTGGGGTTGCTTTTCTTCAGCTGGAAGTGAACTGGAGTAATCAATAGCTCCAAATACCAGTCAATTTCGGGACAAAACCTTGAGGCTTCTGCAAAAACCTTTAAGATGAAGAAAACTTTTGCCATTCATCCTGGAAAGGAACAGAAGCCCACCTCAGAATCAACACTGAAACAAGATCAAGGGTTTGCAGTGGTGTAGCCAGAGTTCAGATCTAAATCCAGTCAAAAATTTTTGGTGCGCCCTGAAGACAGCTGCGCACAGGAGATACCCAGCCAGTTGGAATGGCTTAGCAAGGAAGAATGACAAGAGTGTCCCCAAAACTTGCCCGACTCTTACCCCAAAAGATCGAATGCTGTAAAAAAAAAAAAAAAAAAAAAAAAAAAATGTAAAGGTGTTTCAACCAAGTATTAGTTTGGAGTGTGGATTGTTGACCACCAAGATAGTATACATTTTTATATATTCAGGTAGTCCTCAAGTTACGATGGAGATGTGTTCCGCCACACCCATCGTAAGTCTCAAGTATTGTAAGTCAAACCACTGTGCTGAACAACTTAGCCTAGCTTTGGTATCTCAGTCTAGCTTAGCCCAGCTTAGCCTAGCCTACCCAGGAGTCTTTTCCTGTAGGAGACCACACACACTCACTGAAGACATAATTTAAATCACATTTCTGTCAAAGGAGAGAGTTTGTCAGAGAGGTCCACACCTGATGGAGACAGCAGCACTGTGTCTCTGAGCTCCGTACAGCCGCGACACCCCGCTACACAAATACAATTTTTTGTACGTATGTTTTTAAAACAGTTATAAGCTTTGGAAGTGGATTTGCTAAGCTTTTATGTAGCTTTTTATTGTTTTTGTACAGATTTCTTTCTCCTTTTCAGCGTTAGATTTGTTTTTACAAATTAAATTCAAGTATAGTTAACCTAATTATATTTAAGGTTTTAAATATTTTTAAATATAATTTTTGAATGCAAAATTACTCTTTAGCTGACATTTTATCATGATTCATGATACGGGTATAATAGAACATATCCTGAAATATTGGGATGAGTGATTTTTTGTGATATAACACTTAACCTGAGTTTTACACTGGTGTCTGCTTCAGTGCATGCAGCTCAGGGTTCACGGTTAGTAGGCTTATACGCTTACATTTTATATTAATCTCACACTCACATTTTATATACGCACTATGTTGTACACAAGCCTCGTGTGAATTTAAAACATTTTAAAAATATTTTTAAATATTTAGCGGAGCTGAACTCGGGGAGCACTTGTGTATATATTTTTCTTTTTTCCTAAAATGGTTTATTTTTCAGATTCATTTATAGGTTACAGGTTTCACAGTAAACATAGTTGTTCTGACACGATTTAACTTGGTGTGATTTTTTTTTTTGCATTGCAAAAACAGGCCAGATTATCAGGGTTGTGTTGTACTGCTTTGTTTATACACCTCTACAGGCTGTTCATGGCCATTCAGTTAGTATTTCTGGCTTTTCCAAGTTCTTAACTTTTTAACTCAAAGTTTGGTTTCGCATTAGACAATTCTGCAAAAATGGGATTTTATTAATGTAAACTTTAGTCGGAAGATGCTTGTGGAAGAAAAAAACTTGAAGTAGTCTTTCTTTTCTGTTAGTGTAATGCTAACTCTTCTGTGAGGTAACTAGCGCACTTGTTCTGTTGCTAGTCTTGTGTGTACTTTCACCTCTCTGTGCTATGTAAATACACCACAGCAGGATCAGGTCACTTTACCAAACCTGTCAGTCCAGCTCCATCTTTCCACTTCCTTGTTCTTTCTTTCTTTCTTTCTTTCTTTCTGTCTTTCTTTCTGTCTTTCTTTCTTTCTTTCTGTCTTTCTTTCTGTCTTTCTTTCTTTCTTTCTGTCTTTCTTTCTTTCTTTAGCACAGGCTCTACAGAGTCAAAAAAACAAACAAAAAACCCCACATATTCACATGCATCGATCTTCACTCAGGCTGGAGCGCATAGCCAAGGTGCATTTGTGCAACTTTTTAGCAGTAAGCTGACAGCCCAACGTGTTTCTGGTGCTTGTGTTCACTCGCTTTGCCTGCAGGGAGAAACAAACACTCGTGCATTGTGGGAGCTTCACTCATTACACAAGCTTTTAAAGGACTGGACCTACTGTCTCAAGTCCAAGTGTGTTTATCTCTGAGAACTGACGTTTATGGTGTGGTTTAGTACGGACTACTGCAGACTGAACTTGATGGGGTTGTTTTGGGTTTCTAAGGCTAATACTTTGGAGCATGATAATTATCTCTTTGCCAGCGAAGTTAATGGAAAGATTTTTATTTTTATTTCCAGTTTGGTGCATTTCTCCAGGCTCCTTTCACTTGTCTTGTAACATACTAGTGCGCTAAACAGGGGGCCAGAATACTGCAGCATGCCAGGTGTTGTTTCATGTTTAAATTTTTATGTAATGAGGTACTATTTGGAACTTTTTGGCATGTCTTTCATGTGTTATATAATGATTTGGGAGGGTGGAAAATTTATTTATTTATTTATTTTTTTGGTTCCCTGCTGTTCACAGTATTTAATTGCCTAGCACGTGTATCTGCAAATAATGTAGTGACATAATTTATTTCGTATATACAGTGAACCCTTGCCTACCGTGGGGGTTATGTTCCAGTCCCCCCCCCCCGCAAAAGGTGAAACCCACGAAGTTGTGACGTTATATTAATTTTATTATTTATATATATTTTAAGGCTTAATTAACCCTTTCCACTCGCTTATTAACCTTTCCCACACATAAACACTTCCCATACTCTTAAACACTTTCTACACTCTTAAACCTACGTCATTTTAACAACATGTAAAATCCTATATGGGAACTGACCAGATGAGATGAACGGTCACTGAGCCAATCAGCGCCCAGGATGCACAACACAGCGCTCTCTGGTTGGTCGCCTCCCATCCAATAGAGTGTCGTGTAGAATCTCACGTAGGCAAACTAGCTCACGCGATGTCAATAGAAAGCGGAAAACAACCGTGAGACGGAGGGTTTAACTGGCGGAAATGGCGACAGGGAAAGCATACAGGAAAGAGGCGCAAAACTCACGGTACCGGAGGAGCTGAGTGCTAAGGAGATAGACTCACAGGACACAAAGCTACTGGTCTGGAGCCATAAGAGCTCATGGACACGAAGCGAAAGCGCCGGTGATGTCACTTGTTGTTTACAACCGCAGTAACCAATCCTAACGCTCCCTCGCAATCACATGACTGGTCCGCCTGATTTTATTTTTTATATATATTTATTAAGCCTTTATAAACCATATCCACTCTCTTATAAACACATCCTATGCTCTTAAACACTTTCTACACTCTTAAACATACGTAATTTTAATAACATAAAATTCTACATGCGTACTTACTGCCGGTGAGGTCACTTCCTGTTCATGAGCTTACACAGCCACTTTCACTTTTCATCCGCTGATGAAATACAGTGCATACTGTTATTTCGAGTTAAATGTTCTTTTAATGTTTGAATGAACATTTTTTAAAATGATTTTTTCTATTCCAGAGTCCCGTGAAAGCCAAAAAATTCCGCAAGTCAAAATTCAAAAGTCCACGATGCACTGAACCCACGAGAGATGAACCGCGGTATTGCGGGGGATCACTGTGTGTGTGTGTGTAAAATATATATATATATAAAAATGATATGCAGTAAAAATGCCACGGAAAGGAAAGTGTAGCAAGGAGGAGGTTCTGAAATTAGTGATGGATGATGTATCTGACCTGTCGGACAATGATTTTGATGATGCGAAGATGGATAGCGAGAGTGAAACCAAAACTGCAAGGCATTCTAGCAATCTTGAAACTGACACTGCAGGACCATCTACAAGGGGGAAAACCCCTCAAGCTTCCACTCGTTTTTCCGCATCATGTAAAGATAACACCGCCTCAACAGTTTCTACTGGTGCAAAGTCAAAGCAACGGCCCGGATTTATGCACAAAATATTCAGCACTGGGGGCAAAGTAAAAAACATTTTTTTCAGCAGTGAAAGGGTTAAAAAAAGAAGAAGAAAGGAAGACAAAACAGAAGAAATAAGAGGAATCAGTGTTTTCAGGTGCTAGGTTAAACATTTGAGAATTTTTAAAAATTTTTTAATCTTAATCATAAATATGGATAAGCAAATTATGGAAGGGTGTTCATGCTTGCTTTTGTTCTTGTCTTGTATGTTTGTTGTATGCACTTTATGTTAACTGCAAGAGTGCCCTACCCACATTTGGTTGATTTTTGTCTTCCTGAGAGAAGAAAAATAAAATAAAAGTTGTTGAGGGAATGGCCGTTTATATCCGCTGTAAGGTAAGTGATGACAGGAGCCAATTTGTTTCTCGAATATTCGACAACATTAAGTGTTACTATAAAAGGAACAAAAGCATGGCATTTATTAATAAATTAAAAATCCTTGCCAAATCACGGTGATACAATTGGTATAAAACACTTTGGGACATGCTGTTGTAGGAAAGCCATGACTTCAAGGTTTCATCGCACCACTCCCTTGTGGACGGTTTTCAGCTGCACTGTTCAACTGTACTTGTAAACACAGAAAACATTCAGCCTGCATTCGAAATCATGTTACTAAACTGTTTAACATAAACTCCCGTAATGGTCGGATGTACTGATGTAACTGAGATCAACAAACAAAATAAACTATTGCATCATCCTAAGAAGTTGCTTTAGTCTAGAGCAGAGGCTCTCAGCCCTGGTCCTGTTGTGTCTCTGCTCTGCACAGTTGAATATTCACTCTGCTTTCATATCCACGTCAGTTCAGGAGGGCTCTAATTAGCTGATCGACTAGATCAGACATGTTAGAACAAATCACAGACAGCACGATGACTTGGGCCGCACAAAAGCCCGCGACTGTGCTTCAATTTCTAGAGACTGATTCCTGCGATGGAATCAGACGCAAGTCACACATTTCATATAAAACCTTTCCAATTTGGGGGGCATCTGATCTGATTTTTTATTTTTTTTTTGCCTTTTTTCAATTTCAATTTGTTCTCATGCCATACAAAACGTACAAGCTGGATGCTTTAGTGCTTGTTTCGTGAATACTCTTCCCCTCAGAAATCCTGTCAGGTTTCTCTCTTTGGGAGTCTATACAGCTCTGTGTTTACAATGATCAGCAAATCTGTAAAAGTCCCAAAGGTTTGCTAGTTGAAAAAGAGGAAAAACTGTTGACGCAATTACTAAGACTGTCCCAAAAAGCCTTAACTATACTAGCTCAGTTCACTTGGTTTGGCACTGCAGGCCCTGCTGATGTCATTCATGCTCGTTTCCTTAAGGTAAAAAGTAAAACTGAAATAAATAAATAAACCGGATTTCAAAGTGCCCGCATTTACAAGCGTCATCTAACAGCTTAGAAATACACGCAGGTACTGCATTCCCTTTCACTGAGCTCCGTGTGTCTGAGTGGCGGATCTCCATCAAAGTGTAGTTTGTGTTCGTACCCACAATGTTTACTTGATCAGTAATCTCTGATGCAATCAGAGGGAAATGATACCATGCAAAGCACGCTTTAATGTCACACCTGTTGCATCCTGATACAACATCCTCCTACACGCATTTCCCTTGTGCCCATTTCCTTCTACTGCTGAATCTTAACTCTGGTGCCCGAGACCAATCCATAAAAGAGACAGAAAAGATAAAAAGAAAGAATGCATTACAGCACGTCCTGTACATACTGTACACTGATACAACTGTGTACTGAGAAAGAGAAAACTGAGATAACCAACGTGTCGTGACAATGACGTTACACATTTAAAGACCTTCACTCTCCTCTAATCCTGCACAGCACTGGCTCGTTTGTTTCTGCCTCCTTGCGCCAGGCTTTGCGTGCTCTCTGAACCTCCCTTGATCAGCGTAATCCACAGCAGGTCGGTCATGTGAAGCTCCAACACGTGCAAAGCGAACTAAAGAAAAAAGGCACAGAGGCATTTCCATGCTCTTTCATCTGTGCAGAGTAGAGCAGGAAAAAAAAAAAAAAAACGTTATGGCCCACTAACCAGGAATGCACACAGACCAAACATACACACACTCTCACCCAAACACCCACACAACCTCAAACCCCGTGCTTCAGGTTCAGACAGCACGGATACGTCGCCAATACAACATGCACTCCACACCCAAGCGTATTATTTAACAAAATATTACAAATATTATTGTTATTTCCTACTCTCATTCCTTTGTACGTGTGTGTTAAATAAAACACATTACTACAGCTATACATGATTCAAGTCTGCAGCTGGTCGGACTTCACCCTGTATGCATTGAGAACTATATCTGTATCTACAGTAAATCCACATGCATTATGAGCGTTTTCATATAACCCTCAGGGATAAAAACAACCTTGACTAAGAAAATAAACCAGGCCTGAGAGGATTTCCTGCACTCCGTTTAATGTGCAGACGCTCCCTCAGTCTTTTTTGCTCTGATCGTGCTGGGATTGTTCTTTGAGGTTGTAATTCAGGGTTAAACCAGCACATCGTTCTTGCTCAGAATATATACGCGTTTTTATTTCAAAATATCTTTTTATTTGTGAAGTCCCCCAAACAGAACTCCTAAACACACAGTATCTTTTGTTCATCCTGTCTGGGATGGATCCGAATATCATGGCTCCTTGGTTTGCTCACATTTGTGGAAGTTATGAACAGGTAAACTCGAGCAGATTTTGTGGCTAGGCTATTAGTTTTTAACGCGTAGTTTGTCCATGCAGCACACAGAAAGGTTCAACAAACAGAAAAAGGAAAATAAACCCTACATTCTCATGACTTTTACAAAACATTAGTATGTATGTTTAAAAGTAACATGCTGGTGGCATGATGGTGTCACTCAACTGAACGCTGTATCTCACAGTCTACTGAACTATACACACCGGCTGATGCACGGTCTGGTTAACGGTAGGAGAATCATTGCTAGACAGATTAACTAGAGTGCCCTGATAAGAGACGATCATTTCAGAATCAGGGAAACATGTACATACTGTATGTGCAGTCACTTTATATACATAGAAGGACACTCTGAGAGTCCAGACCTCCGCCAAAAACAATAGTCAACTCTTCTGTACAGCTCTGTGTGTACAACGATCAGCAAATCAGTCAAAGTCACAAAGGTGCTTCCTTTCCTAATTAACGAAGAGGAAATTTGTTGACGCGATTACTACGCGGAGTTATGTCCCCAGCCAACAACATTTTAAAATTTAAAGCATTACACCTTACGAATATGTTCTGCAACCGCATCCACTTTATATTTCTGCATATATTTCCAATAGAGTCACTGTATTTCTACACTGGCTATGTTTTTTCACTGTTGAACTTCTCTGCCATACACTGGATTTTAAGATGTTTGGTATTGTTGAGGGCCGACTTCCACTGACACCAAATGCCGTATCTCATAACTTTAACAAAGGAGAAAGTAAATTATTGTGATTCAGATCTGTTCCAAAACTTAATGGGTTCTTCCTTGGGCCGTGCTACACCCTGCCAGCAAGTTCCATAGAAATCCTGCTTACAGTCAGACAAACAAACTGAACTGAAAATATAACCTGCTTGCTGAAGGCACATACATCAAGGTCAAATAAAAGCAAGAGCCAGAAATGGAAAATATTTATTATTTAAAAGAACAATGCAGCCCTACCTGACTTCTTATTGAAGGTATGGCTGAGGTGCTGCATTGTAAGCTCCATCTGCAGAGAATAAAACTATGGCTTCACAGCAGGTTCTTTTTCCAGGAATTCATACATGTCTTCTAATATACCAATTCATATATGGTCTTTTCGCTTATTTGTTATTAATGCACTTATTAATGCTAGCTAACTAGCCATCCGCTATCACATCACTTTTAGTTATTACTTTTTACTCTAGTCAGTTAAAAGACCATAAGACTGACAAAAGTCCAGTAATATTGTTTAAAAAACGCTCAAGTAACTTTTAACAGCTGGCTCCTGTGAACTTTTTTCAGATTGCCAACTTGTGGGGTTTTTTTTTAACCGCTAAAAATCGGTGTATGTATCTAACTGTAGAGTCATTTATATTCACACCCTTTCTGGGAGCCTCGAAGGCAGCACCTGAGTCTAAGACAGGACGTAGATAATACCAGTTTCATGACACAACAAGTAACGTTTCCATCCCTGTATGCAAACGCAGTCTAAATTGGTCCACAATAACAATGACCCATTTCCTCTCAGAGGTGGTTCTTGAGGAAGTGAAGTGACAAGCCATGGCTTAGTGTGTCTGGATTGTGGAGGCCAACACACCCCATGTTACTGATCTGTGTGTGAATCAGTTTCTGAGTGCAGGCCAGAACTTGACAATATTCTGCTGCTACGAGATAGTAACCTCATACGGACACCAGTGCTTCTGAGCGAGTCGTCTACTGGCGTGCCATTTGTCACTTTTTTATTTATTTATCCACTGAAAAATGTGTTACTCCATCACAACCAACACAAAAAAGAAAATCTCGTTTCTTACAAGGGTTCTTTCCTGACAGGCTGCATTGTGCTATGTTCCTAAATGAAGAACAGAGTTGAAAGTAACCGGGTTGAGGGTTTTTTTTATTTGTTTGTTTTTTTTGACCAAAAAAACCAAACCAAAACAAAACAAAAAAAAAAAAACCCAGTAAAAGACATTTAAATGATTTCTTGGCCACATGAGTCACCTTTTTTATCTCTATGATCTGCCAGAAATTCAGATGATCGAACTTCCTGCTGAACATGGGACTTCTGATATCTTCCAAATGTTTTGTAAAAGTGAATGTTGTGGGACACAGAAAAAAATAATACATTTGTTATATAATAGATGGAAATGGATGTCTCAAACGTGAGTTGTTACAGATTCACACATTATTGCAACAATAATAATCATTATATTTATCACATTTTACTTACTATATTTTAAAGTAGTAATTGTGGGATGGGACAAGCAAAGCTGCTGTTTGCTAAGATAGCCATGAAGATTACTTTACCTGGGCAAAGTCTGACAGGGGCACAGTCAGGCTGGAATAGGAAATGGCCTTCCCCAAGCTGTTGCCGCAAAGTTAGAAGCGTATAATTGTCTAAAATGTCTTTGTATGCTGGAACATTAACATTACACTTTCCAGAAACAAAGGAGCCTTAAAATGAGACCCAAACAATTCTCCCCCACACTTTGCACTATGGCACGATGCATTCCGGTAAACAGTACTCTCCTGGTATCCACCAAACCCAGATTCTTCCATCAGGCTACCAGTTAGCGAAGCACAATTCTTCACTCCAGAGAACATTTCCACTGTTTTCAGTCCAGCGGCGGCGTGCTTTACATCACTCCAATTGGCGCTTAGCATTGCTTATGGTCATCTTAGGCTTGTGTGCAGCTGCTCAGCCATGGAAGCCCGTTTCTTGAAGCTGCCAATATACAGTTGTTGTGTTGATGTTACTTACAGACGTGGTTTGGAATTCTGTAGCGAGCGATGCAACAGATGATGGGCGATTTTTACGTTCTACATGCTTCAGCCCTCTCGTTTTGACTTTGCGTGGTCTACCACATCAAGACTGAGCTGTTGCTCATAAACACTTTCATTTCCAATAGCATTTACAGTTGCCCAGGAAAGATCTAGTGGGGCAGACAAGCGTTTCTGACTTGTGGCAAAGTTGGGATCTTATTTACTGAGCTCTTCATTTGACCGCCAGTGTTTGTCTATGGAGACTGCATGGCTATGCGGCTTGATGTTATTCACCTGTAAGCAATGGGTGTGGCCGAAACACCTGTCCACATACATTGCCCCATACTTGGCCATATAGTGTATTTGTATATCAGTGAACACAAATGAATCATGGATTTCCCCTTCTACATACAGACTCACTGAGAATGCATGTGTGTGTTTATGTTTACACACTACTAGTAGTTCGGTCAGTCTAGGTATAACAGGCTTGAACACTTTAGCTGTATTTCTGAGACAAGGTCTAACTGGGATCACATGCTCACATTAAACAAAACGCCACTCACTCAACACACAGACCCACATTTCTAATGCTACAGACAGCGCAACATAGTCCTGGACCTGCACTCTTAATGTAAGTGTGATAAATTGCTACACTGGGTGTGTCCCAGAGCCACAAGTAATAAAAACTGGGCTGAGAAGCTATGCAGCGAGTGATTTAATCTATCTCAATAGTTTCTGTTCCATCATCATGCGATGTTAAAAAACCAAAATGTCTTTCAGTTTCACCCACAAACTGCTCTCCTTCATGCAAATCCGAAAACCACCTAGAAACCCCACATTTCTGATCGAGAATGCTGTCATTCCACATTCCTTTTCTTCCTGGCACATTTCACTCAGCGTCCGTCGCTGCGAATGGTCTCTTTAAAGCTCGATTTTATTTGCCTAACAATTTTAACCAAGACATGGTCATAAGGAGCTTTATAGAAATCCAGATGAAGATTTAGATCCCTAATGAGCAACCCAGAGGTGAAGGGGTGAAGGACTGACAAAGAAAAAAAAAAAAACTTGAGAAGAAACAGCCTCACATAAGGGAACCCGTCCTCTTCCGGATGACACCGGACAGAGCTCATCATTACGGTATATATGTGGAGGCAAACAGTATTAATTGTGTTGGAAAGGTGTTCAGTACAAGAGCATACTGTGATTAAAAGCCGTGGGATAAGAACAGGACAGTGTTGATAAAGACCACGAACAGGAACACGCTGCACTTGTGAACAGGAACACACCACCACCGTTGGACTAAAAAGGTTTGTTATGGTAACGTCCCTCCTGAGCTATAGCAATCCAACTCTACTATCAGACAGCAAGAGAAAGACAGAGAGAGGAGGACGGGGGCGGGAGGGCGACAGGAAAGCCTGGGTGCTTCCTGTTTCAGTGTGCTTTTGGAGATCATGGCCCTGTCCTGGCCAGGGATCACAGCCAGAGGATGATGAAGTAGTAAATAATCTTGTACTGGGGAATAAATCTTATTTAAATAAACACACAAGTTTAGTGTTTACGCAATGCTTTTTGTTTCTGAAGTGGTGCAAAAATGTATAGCGTGCAATGTATTCATATTCAAGAAATTCTGGAGTCATCCACCTTTGATACTAGCAACTATTTGTGAATGCATCATTCCCTGAATCACTCAGTCTTGTATTTCATTCAGACATTTGGTGCATTACTGAGCACATTTACATAACTTCTATTACTCACAAGTACCACTGTGGCAAATACTGCCCTGAGCTACACAGATCAATGAACCATTGTACCACTAAACCCACTGTACATAAACACACTCTCTCTCTCACTCACACACACACACACACACACACTCTCTCTCACACAGAAATAAAAAGATAAATATGAGATGACTGAGAAGTAAAATGACTAATATTATGCAACAAACTACAGTGGAACATCTACCTGCATGCATCATCTGATTGCGTAGTTGTTCGACCGTTGCGTCGCTTCATACCCTCTGGTACGGACTTCTGAGCGAAGTAGCCAAGTGCATTCTACAGGGTGAGGTCGCTAGCCCCACGCCCAACCCTCCCCTAACT
>JAQMCW010000034.1:15331995-15347020 GCA_030068335.1 Chrysichthys cranchii
GTCATTTCCAGGAACCATTCCATTACTTATATAGAAGAAAGCTGTTTCTCATAGAAAATCATCTAAGAGTGACTCATAATATCTGCAGACATTCTTAAAATTAACTCTAAACTAACAACCTCTTACTGATGCACACACTCATTTCTCAACCAATCTCAGAAATATACAAGCTCGTTTACTGTTATAAACACCAGAGAGTGAACTCTTTGCTAATCAGTTGATCAAAGAACTACAAGGAATATAGATTATATTTCTGTGAATAAAGACAATATAAATCATTCAAAAACAGTATGAGAATAATTTGGCACTTAAATGCAGCTGTTTGAAGCTCTCAAAACAAAGTCTCAATTAAATTCACCCATTACATTTGCAGGTTTTCTAGGGCATGGGGGGAACTCTGATTTATTTGTGAGACTTAAACTGGACGCCTTGCTCACCTCTGCAGTCTCTGAAATCGGAGTGTGTGGCTGGGTAGTGTTTGCAGAGTCTCTCCAGGATCTGTTTATAATGCAGCAGTCTGTGCAGCGGCCTCAGGATAAACACATTTAAGGGCACGTAGCACACCTTCTGCAGCTCAAAGTCCCGACACACAGTTTCCAGCCGGCGTGCAGCACGACACGCTGCGTCCAGTTCACTCACGCACTCGGAGTGCTTCTGCAGCTGAGCCGTCAACAGCTAAGGGGGAGCGGTCGCACACATGCAGGTTATTTTCAGATTATGTTTTAAATAGGACTCTTTTGAGAACGAAGCTACATGCTGTAGTAATTGATTAATTCCCCCAAGGATTAAAGACACCGTGAGCATGCTGCAGGAATTTTTACCTTCAGTCCCTGGGTGTTTTTCAGCATGATGTCCCCAATACGCTGGTAATCCCCCTTAATGTGGGCATTTGAGCGGCCTTCCCTACAGACACACACACACACACACTTGTTTAAATTTTGGGATTTAAACACTTGACCTGAATCAGTGACAGTGTCGCTAGGTTAACCTGCAGTGTTCTGGATTACCAGCAGGTGTCGGTGTTGTAGCGTTCAATGACTGCACACTGACTTTTTGCGTCTATGTACGTGTTCCTAATCTTACTTCCAGTTAACTAGCGTAAATCAGGTGAACCAATAAAAGCACATTAATGTGCATGTACAAAGGGAATATCTACAGCACTCCTGCTTCAGCCAGTCACATCGTGTTGGTGTGAATCCGGTGTGCAGGCTTAGAGCACGACAGAGGGGATGGAAGGACGATGGTGGTGGTGGTGATGATAATTATGGTGATGAGGAAGGCAGTATAGCTCCGCATGCCTTCCATGTTACATGTCTGTAGCAAGATCTGGACAGTGCTGGGAGTCATGGAAACCCCAGACCCTGAGGCAAGCAGGTTTTTCCACTGGGGATAAGGGGTTGCCAAGGAAACCATGTGTATGGCATTTGTGTATGCGTGTGCGTGTGTGTGTGTGTGTGTGTGTTTTTCTAACCACAGTGCAAGTCTCTGCTCCAGCTCTTTCAGGAAGTCAGAGTGGAAGGTGTGAAGCGGTTCAAAGCTGGATTTCAAAAGGTTCCTTAGAGACTCTGGAGTACACTCCTCTTTAGCCAGTACACTCTGAAATGACTACACACACACACACACACACACACACACACACAGGCACACATTACATAAGAGCTTTTCTCTTCTGTTTAACCATCATCTTTTAAATCCGCCAATATATTAAACACATTAATTCACACAAACACAAATCACACTATAGAGCATTTCTGTAGTAAGGGCAGTGAGAAATGTACATGTTGTTTAACAGTGAAAATTAATAATCACTGAACTGGTGAAACTTGATCTAACAATTCTAAAAGGAGTCTCGATTGACAGGGCATTATAACCGTCAGAGAAAAAGTATTTTAAGTTGTCCGCTGCCACTGGAAACACTTGAGGACAGAGATCGTTGCTCTTTATGACAACATGACAAGCTGCATTTTTGTGTTATTAACTTCAAGACAGGAACAAAGAGTGCTATGCTATGCTGTAAGTGATAACAGGAACCAACTTGTTCTGCAGACGTTCGACAACATTAATTGTAAATATCAAACAAAAAGTATGGAGTGTAGTTCTGCAATAATTACCTCTGCCAAGAACGTTATGTATTCGCTGTGGTTTCTCTGTCTGTCTGTCTGTCAGCATTATTGTGAAAGCCTACAAATCCGATTTCCATGAAACCTGGTGGCAGGGTGTAGCACAGGCCAAGGAAGAACCCATTAAATTTTGGAACGGATCTCATGGGGAGGATCCATGAATTTAGTTTCAATTTCGCCAACGTAGCAAGATACGGCATTTGGCCTTGGCAGAAGCTTGCACTCAACGCTTGCCAGACATCTCATAATCCAGTGGTGGTAAAGTTCAACAGTGACCAAACGTAACCAATGTAGGAACTATATCCAGAAATATAAAGCGGATGCGGTTGCAGATTTGCATATCACAAAAGAATCGACTATTGTCCGCGTGCCCTTCTAGAGTAAAAATGTACTTGTTGGTTTATTGTTGTGCTATAAGTGGAATGGAAAACTACAGGACATAATACTAAAACACATTACTTCTCCTGAATGTTTCCTTTTTCCAGATTTTTAAATTCTGATATTACTACATTAGTTAGCAAACCTAAATACAAGCACAAAACTGATGCTGAGCTTAGCTTGTGTGCATGTGTGTGTGCATACACACTGTGTAATCCTGCAAAGTGTGTTTGAGTGGACGCACTTCCAGACAGCTGTCCTATACACTACTCCAGTAAACTCTGGCTTGAATCAGAAACCCCCACAGAGCATGAGACTGATAAGAAATCAATCAGATCTGTCCCTAAATCACTACAGCTCCAGCCAACTGATCCAATCATCACCTCACTACAGGCTTTAGAGATTAGAGATGAACCGATCTGACACTGTGTATCGGAACCAGCATCGATACTGGCATGGGACAACGGATGAGTACGGAGTCTGTTTACACATGTATTTACTGCCGTGAAGGTGTGGTATGCGGTATACGCCACATCATCCGCAGACGGACCAGTAGCAAGTCATCATTACACCTTAGGATGTTTCACGTAACATCAGCTGAAACTGTTATATAGAGGGGAAAAAAGGATACCATACCATTACTGTCCTGAAGTGGATCATTTTCCAACACCACTCCGAAATTGTGTTATTTCACAAAACCTTTGTCATCGGTTACAATTTTTATTCATTAATAAATGACATGCTTTTTAATCTTTAACAATTACATTTAATCTTATATCTGAGACAAGTTAGTTTTGGTAATCGCTTACGTTGGAAAGGCTAAAAACAAGTGCTTCCTCACTAGTTTTTCTTTTCTCTCATCTAATACAAAAAAACCCCCAGCGTTTTTCCTTTTATACCGATACTGCAAAGCACAAAATATCTCTGTCCTGAAGAGTCTCCTGCGGTGGAGAACTTACTGACTTACAAACTTCGCCATAACATTCGCACCTTCTGACCAATCAGCTTCAATAATTCAACAGTGCTGTGGTAAATATATAGATTAAAGTCACTGCAGCTGTACTATAAACAGTGAGGACTACAGACTGTCTCAGTGAAGAGAAACAGGTAATTATTGCTGAGGCCCATCAGACATGTACGCTGCAGTCCAACAACCTCTTTCACGCTTAGCTGTTCCTGACATGATGTAGTATTTTAACAAAGATCCCTTTGTCCAACCAGACGCACATACAAACATACACAGTCTACAATTCATTCGTTCATTACCAAAGTGATGAGCTCCAGATCCTTCAGGTAGGTTCTCTCCGTGGTGAGCAGCTCCTTGGCAATGAAGTAAGCCTTGTCCGTTGGAAATCTCTGTATCACACGATCACAAGGTCATTGGTTTCAACAGAAACATGTCCATTTATAACCTAGTTCTACTGCCTAACGTTTAGTCTCTTGCTAAGTTTGGATTTGGCAAAGGCAGCCACGTCTGCACAAGAGCGCTGTGGTGTGTGGAGTTATGCTCCAGTTAGAGCAGATGCACAGCGCCGTGCCGTAAGGGATAATAGCTGACACCTGGCTCCTCTTCTGATTTTACACCAATGCAGATTTCAGTGGGTTTATTCTAATCCAGTGACACTAACTGCATTTGGTAAAGGGTCATGGCAGACAGCTGCATTTTTCACACGAGTTTAAAAAAAAAAAGAAAGAAAAGAAAAGAAAAGGGAAAAAATAGCAAAGCACATGTGCAATCCCCATAGGCAAGGATTTTGACACGTTGCACTACACCGAGTAAAAAAACAAAAAAAACCTTTACTTGACTCCCTTGGACTGTCAAAAGCATCATCATAACGGTTTCAGGAGTTCCCCAGTAAATAATAAGCTGTAATTATGCTACTTTAATGCTACTTTATGCCTTTTGGTAATATGTCACCAATATGGTCTTACAGTTCACAGTAAAAAGTAGGAGTACCCCAGTTGTTTTGGCCTGATCATGGATAAATACTACAAAACCTTTGGAAAAGAGAAAGTATCCCCAACTATTTTTTTACTGCATTCCCCCAGTGTTGGAAAGATGGATAAAATCTCATCCTATAAACTTTAAATGCTACAGTTCACTTGTGGGACCTCAGAGTATGTTCCAAGTCACACACTGACTCAGTTTATGGACACATTTATTACAACTTCCCTTAGGCTACCAGTACGCTTGAGTTTTCAGTAAACAGTTTGTCCAGCACAGGGAAAGTCGCATCCATGATAACGCTCACATTTCATCTAGACATGCAGTAGCTAGGGATGAGCTGAAAAACTACTAGCGTGTTCCACTTGTGCATTACACAACTGCCAGAAATGGTGACTGTTCCCTCACCTTCCTCCTATTCTCCTCTTCATCATCCGTGCGCAGGGTGCTGGCGTCGTTCAGGAGCGGGGATGTGAGAGGTGACGGCTGCTGATCGTCTGGGCTCGGACTGGCGCCGTTCAGCTCGTGTGTGCGCCGATGACCATTCATCAGAGGCATGGACAAACCTGGTACTTCTACGACGGGGATAAAAGACCCACACCGAAAGGGAGGAGAAAAAAAGAGAGAGGTCTAAACATACAGCCTTTCTCATTATATTATTTTATATTATATTGTATTAGCACATATTTAAGAATCTCATTGTGGCTCATTGTTCTTGTCACTCACTCTGTCTGCCTCTAGAAATACAAACTTCATGTGCAAAACATTCTGTATGCTGTGTGTGCATGTATGCATGTTGGAATATTTAACTGTTTAAATATACCCACTTACACTCCAGTCTCTATCCCTAACACCCAGGAGAGTGAACTCAGTACTTGCCCAACAGCGCCTCCTGTGCTCCCTGTCTGCAGCGCAGCCATGTTAAATAAAACAGCCAAGAGAGCAGCTCGAGACGGAAAACATCCACATTCACACACACACACACACACACACACACACACACTCATACATACACGCACATGACATCCCAATACAATGCAATGGGAGGGAGCCATGACAACTACCAGACAGCCTACACATGCATCAGAAACACCATGCTAAATGTATGTATACACTGAGTGTATATACATGCATTCATGGACACACAGCCTGACCCATGCACTAACCGCACAGACAAACACAGGGCTGGGGAGGGAGGGGGCTACAATCTAGGATGATGGTGAAACATAATCTTTAATAAAAGATTCTTGAGCCCAAATTCATAAAGGCCAACTTTATTGACACTAGAGCACAGCTGTATACAGTGTTATAGAGTAGAAATAGTTTTATAAAGAGAGTAGAGATAAGAAAAATAAAACAGGCTTCAAAAGTCAGTAGCGAAAGCCAACAGAAAAAAACCACAGGTGCTGAATGAGAGTGTGTGAATTTGAAAGTGAGTGAAAGGAAATGAGTGAGTGTGTGACAGTGCTAGTGTGTGTTTCTGCATGAGCGTGTATGCACAAGACAATGCTCTCACACCATAATTTTTTTTTTTTTTTTGTTACAGTGACCGTGTTGAAGAAAAGGAAAAAAAATGCTCGAGGAGCAAAATTTAGTGGATAAAATGGTGTCACAGTTTCAATGTCACTTTAACATACATTCATATGGGAAACAGGAAGCAGTGCCTGAAATGACTGTGGTCTTTGCTCGACACGTACGACAGGAAAAAGCAGTGAGAGAAGGGAAAGCATGCAGTTTAAGCCTTAGAAACCAGCATCAGAGTGTTACAGAGGCAAATCCCACAGCCATTCATTCGTCCATTCCATCATCAAACAGTTAAGAAAAGAAAAGAAAAAGAAAATAACAGGAGCATTTATTGATCATAAATGACAGTGATGGAAGTGACAAGCTCAAGCAGCTTTGGCCTGTGCGGGAACACACCCAGAACCAGTGGGAGCAGAAAGGGAACAGAACCCAACCTTTGAAATGAAAGATACAGTACACACACAAAAAAAAGTGCCAAGCTGGTTACGTTTAGTGAGAGTTGTGCTTTTAGGTTATTCTTACTTTTTGCCCCCTTTCTTTTACAGGGAGTGTTTGGGGCAGTTGGAATAGCTGAACCAGATTAGGACTGATTACAGTGGGAACAAAAAGTCACAGAGAGGGAGTGGCAGGCAGGAACACAGCGGGACACCACTGTTAAAACAATACGACAGCGTAATGTGCTCATTACTCTCGACACCGTCACTGGGTATTGTAGACTGCCAGGTTAATAAATGACCATAAATACAGCTAACAACAAATCCTACTGCTAATTATTCCCCCCTTTTTTAAAGACCTGTACACTTCTGGAACTGGATTGAATGAGAACGACATGGTTTGCGGACAGGTTTCTGGTCCCGCTACACTGCAAGGACTGTGATCATTACGTGACAGTTTACACATATTGCGCCATGGCTACATTCCAATACATGTGCAGGTTTTGTTTTGGGCAAATATGATTTTAACGCTACTGGACAAAGTGGATTTCATGCTTCCAGCCCTTTTATGATGTCTGACGCACGTGGCATGCCTCTGCACGCATGTACAAAATACACTCTCGACTTGGGTAACAGCAGCAACGTGAAAAGGTTTAGTAATCACTTGTTAGACAAAAGAAGATTCTTAACGTGGCAGGTAACCGTGTTGCTCTTTTTATGAAGCTGTCAACCAATAAGTGCTCAGTATGACAACCCCCACGGAATGATTTCTGATCCACAGATAGACACACCGCTGTGGAGCAGAAATGGAAAAAAGGTCCATGAACTTTGGCTTAGGAACTACAACCAGCCCTGGTTCTTCAAATGGAAAGGTGCCTAAAGATCCTAAACAAACTTCCAGCACTCCTTGAAAGGTTCCTGCATTGCAAATGTGTCTATATGGAAATACCAGAATGAGACGATTAAAGATTAATCACTGCATTATACACCATACGGTTATGATGCCTGCTGGTGTCAAACACTACACCAGTAAATGATACATCACAGGACCGTTCTGCATAATCTCTGCCAAATCGCACTAATCAGGACTCTAACAGCTTACAACGAAAACTATTTGACAAAAACCAAACAAGGATTTACAAAAAAAAAAAAAAAAAAAAAAAAAAAAAAAAAAAGCATGACCGATAAACACGCACAGTCTGTGATTAATAAGGGTCCTCCTATCAGATATAAATCAAAACGTGGAAGATTGGCTGAAAGTTTTGATTCATCAAAACGTCTGACTTTTGCTTTTTTGTTGTTGTTGTTTTATCAAAACCCTACAGAAGCTCACAGCCATTTTTGACCCGTCTTTATATTAATGGATGGGAACAGATTAAATATTAGGAAAAGTCGCAACAAAAACCCCAACCCAGCTACATTCTGATAGTGTTGCATGTTTCACATTACAAAGGTCATGTACAGATGTGTTCTATATAAAGAGTATCACTACAATCATTAAAATTATGAACGTTAACGCCACAGACATTTGTTCTTTTAGTTTCCTAAACACAGCCTCGCTCATGCTACTAAAAAGTACTACAGTTATTAAAAAATAGCCAAGTGCCACAACCACATATTAGAAACATCATTCGTCACGATAATGAAAATGCAAATCAGCTAAAAGACGCGAGTGTGATGTGCGTTATACTGCTGACAGAGAAATCACGTCAACAATTCTTTTGCTAGTGGAAACACATGAAGGCCTCTGGTGGAGTGGAAGAACTCCCAGACCATCACACTAAAGCGCACATCACAAGCCTGCTTCATAAACACAAGAACGCCTGGCTTCACTCAACACGACTGATTCAAATCCAGCTGCTTCATTTATCTACAGTTTTAGTGAGAGGTCCAACAAAGGACTTGGCACTAAGTAAATGATTTGCTCTCTTCACAGATAGAGATATGTTTGCTATAATCACAGAACAATAATCAAGAGCAATAATGCTACTACAGAGAGAGGGAGAGCGAGAGAGATCACTACGCCAGCCATCGTTAGTGCACAATTCGCACTGAGTATTAGTGTGACACATACCTGTACACACACACACGGGCTGCCTCAGGCATGAGAAATAAATCCTCTTGCCAAGCATCTGCTCCTGTCACTCCTCCCAGAGCCCTAGACCACACACTGCTGACTGAACCTCTGAACCCACTGCACTAACAGTTAAACACTTGTGCTCCTTCCTCATCACTGAAATCCACACCCCCTCCCTCACCATCCTCATCCAGCTGCAAGCTGCCGAATGACAGCTTGTTTCTGGGTAGGTGAGAAACAGGGGAGGAGCTATGCGCCGCAGGGTTCTCAAAGCCCAGCGACTGGCTGCAAGAGCCAAGGGACTCCATCTCCTCCGAGTCACTGGTGTCGGTACCGCTGCTCGTAGAGCCATCAATCATCTGCATGGCACTGTGGCGACGGTGTGGGGAGCCGGCACTGGCTTTGGCTTGGCCAACAGGTGAAAGGCCGTTGGCCAGCATGCGGCGCTCGAGAGCAGCCATTCTTTCGGCTCGGGGAAAAACGGGACGCGGCTGACTCAGGATCAGGGGGTCGGTCTCAGAGCGGTTACCCACATTCTGAAACTTTGCCGTGTTTACAGAGCGATTCATGATCGGTGAGCAGCTGCTAAAGAACCTGCCTTTATCCTCCTGAGCAGCCGACCTTAAGCTGAAGCTCCGCCCACTGATGGCTAAGCCATCTATGCCTTCATGCTGCCCGTGGCCATTGTATCGGGCATGGCTGAGTGATCCTGTTCTATGAAAGGAGAAAAGGGCAGGGCTTGAGGTTAGGCTCCTGGTTCCAGGGAGATGGCGTACGGGGCCAGGGCTACGTGTGGCCAGCTCATCCAGTAATGTGCTATGGAGTATTCCACGTACTGGAGCCCCACCTCCAGACAGTGACCACTCGTAAACATCGTAGTTTTGGCTGTGAGAGGTAGGACTGGAGGTCTGAGTGGGACTGGGATAGAGAGGGGGTGGGGTATGAGTGACAGGAGAGACAGGAGGAGATTCTCTGTTTTTAATCTTGTTTGGACTGGCTTTACGTTCACCTGGGCGGGACGCATCTTCCCCTGGCCAGTGGCCAAGAGAGCCACGCCTGTGACGCGTACCAGAGTGTGACCTACTGACTCGACCTCTGACTTCCATCTCACTAATCTCTGCATCACTGCAGTCAATGTAGGGGATTGAAGAGCAGCTGCCTTTAGCTGCACGGGACGCGACACCTGCATTGCTGAGCTCGCCACTCTGCTGCCTGACACACGCTTCAGATAACACGCCGTCACTCTGCTGAGCCGAAGGAGGGGGGCTTCCACGGATCCTCAGCGCAGCTGAATCCTCGGAGCTTACCAACGCAGACTCCTTCCAGCTTCGCCCATCAACCTGAGAGAGAGAGAGAGAGAGAGCGTGCACAAAGGAGATTTTTTTTATATAATAGTGCACATCTATACACACCTATGACTCCATATTTTGTTATTATTTCCACTGTTAGGTGACCCAAACTGTACCTAAGGACCCTGACCTTATCTGGCCTCACAGATGCACAATACAGACTAATGAGTGGATATGAAAATAGTAATCACACTTCATTATGGAAAAACAGTTGGGCTGAATCCTAAAATCACACACTACTTTATTAAAAGCACCATAATAGCATGCCAAAAATAGTATCTTCATACAGTGGCATGTTATTTAGAAACTCATCATGCAGTTTGAGACATAACCTAGCTAGCTATTGCTTTTCTGCTGGATTGTAAGGCACGGTCATCTTCAGTAGTAGTACTTCATAACATTTCCACAGCATACAATGGGGAGGAGAACCCAGAAGGATCCTTTATTTGGCTGCTTTATGTCCATGCACATAAAACCAAATGTTAGAAGGTAAATCAGCCCTACACTGGTGCATCTGTGGTGAGGATTTATAGTTAGAATGTCACTATCCCAAAACCTCCTAAGAATTCCTTGTACAATAACGAGTAGTGTTATGTGACGGATAGCAGACGCAGATACTCATTCAGATACAGACAGTTGTCGACAACGATTAGTACCCGCACTGCGACACACCATGCTGTCCAATAAAAAAGTGGTATAAAGAGTAAGCAGACGAGAAAAGGCATACTTGATTTGGCACTTGTGAGTGTGCGGGAGAAGGCAGGGGGGACAGACTGCTGCTGTACTGAACTTTACTGTGTTTCCTGCAAAACAGACAAACGAACGCATATATTAGACCAATGGTTTTTACACCCCCCCCAACTGGAATGAATCTGACAACTTAACACGGATAGTTGAGGCCAAAAGTTGACATACATCAGGGCTAAAGATTTCATGTTACCATATAATATTGCGTTATGTCAATTAGGGTATCTACTTCATTTCCATTCAGCATTTCAGCTTTACTACATCAGATTTTCAGCTGAACAAAAGTTCTCTTTCTCAGTATTTGTTGGCACTGCCTTTAACTCCTCATAACAATTCGACAGACTTTTTTGCTCGCTCCATCTGAAAGAACTGGCCTAACTCTCAAACATGCTTTTTCTAGTTCAGTACGCAAATTTTCTAAGGGATTCAGGTCAAAGCTTTGGGACAGCTGGACTTCGAGTAGGGGCTTCTCTCGTGCACAACGGCCTTTTTGGTTATGACTCCTCTTGGTATTGCCTCCAACCTCCTTCACCAGTTTCACATTGTTGTTGTCTTGAGGTTCAATTTAACCTCTTGAACCACAGTTTGTTCATCCCTGGGAGTTCATTAGTGCCTCTTTCCTGAATGATACAATGTGTGTTGTCCCAAGATGTTTACATTTGCACACAGTTGTTTGTACAGATGTGTGTGGTACCTTCACTTGTTTGTAAATTGTTTCTAAGGAGCAACCAGACATGTGAAGGTCCACAGTTTTTATTCCTGAGGCCTTGGCTGAGTTGCTTGGATTTTCCCATGGTATCAAGAGCAAAAAGTCACTGGCTTTAAAGAGAGATCCAGAGCACTTAGCTCTTCATTATGTCACTGGCTTTGAAAAAAAAAAAAAAGGAAAAAAAAGAAATGTCTGGCAACCTGAAATGCATGAAGCTGTCAATCAACACCTTCAACCTAGGTGTGCAGTACACAAATATTTGGCCTCAACTGTAACTGAATTTGAAATTCAGCACTGATTGCAGGTTGTAACCGGAGTAGCGTTTGACTTGATGAGGCACTTCTGATTAGTCTTACCTGGAGAAAGGATGCTTCTTCAACTCAGCCTCTTTTACATAATCTATCACCTGCTTCTGAGTCCGGCCACTGAGGGACACAATAGAATACACAATCAAAGAAAGACAAGGAGACAAGTACCTAATATATACAGTATAGAGCCACAACAAAAACGACTAAAATGACTACTGAAATAGTGTTTACACTTAAAGTGAAATCAAACAGATTACTGGAGTCTTGCAAACAAAAAAATTGATTTCCTCTTTCGCCCCACCCATCTCCCCTCAGTCACGTAAACCAAAATGAAGCAGACGAGAGAACAAATGTACAAAAATAACTCCACTCTTGATGTACAACCAATAGGTGAATTCACGAGACCGATAGCTGCTCTAAATGTGATGCTTTGTCTAATAGATCCCTACAGTCATAATACCGTAATCACAGTTGCACCCCATGGTTGCTGGTCAATGAATGTTTTTGGGAGCACGAACTGAGCTTAAAGCAACCGAAATGCTTTCTCTCTCCAACTCCATTCCTGCATGTCCAACATATTAAATCAATTAAAATAGTCATCTTTGTACTTTCACCAGACTGTGTCGGAAATTCGTGATCTACAAATTTGTACTTATTTATAATCAGCATACTTCCCAGCACTAGCACACAGACAAAGCTTTGCATTGGCGACACACACACATACACACCTGAACCTGAAAGATGATCCTCTGCTGAAAAGAACGGGTTTAGGTTTGGGCTTGGGTTCTTCAAACAGCCTGAAGAAGGCATGGTACTCCACACAGATCTTCCAGAAGATTTTACAACAGTCCCGACTTGCCATAACAAACTCCAGAGTGTCCTGACATGCACTCTGCTGTGGAGACAAATACATGCTTATCTTTTCAGACAATACTCTTAATAAACATGTCTAAAGCCCCACGTTTACTTCGAGAATGTGAAAAGAAACAAGACTGCAAAGATTAGAACGGATTTTGATCTTATGCTATCAGAAATGTCAGCGTGTGAAAACAAGTAGCATGGACGTTCAGGTAGAAGTGCTTACATTGAGGTCCGGTCTGAGTTTGATAAGGAACCTCTTCCTCTTGAAGCTGAGCTTGCGTACTTTAGACCAGTTAAAGGCGTTGATCTTGGTGTGACCCTGCATAAAAACACATTATCCCTAAATCACTTGGGGCACTTTTATTCCATACACAGTCCTGAAAGTTGTTTCTTCAAGAGCTTTTTGCCTCTCACTGTACTGTTGGCAGAGTATTAAAGGGCTGAGAGCACCAATCATGTCCTTCCAGTTCTTATAAATGGGTTATAACCTATAAACAGGTTAACCTCGTAACCAGTCAGTGAAGGGAATACCGTTTAACCAACTATTTCTAAACAATGACGCTGGTTGCGTTAAAATGAGGATGCCGTTACTTTCACTGGTGTCACTGAAACCCTTACAGTCATTTCTCACATGGGTGGGAAATGAACCAGAATCCAGAACTAGAATATTCCTGCTTTAAAGCGCCGTGGAGAAACAGTGGACTGATTGCACGTCCACAATGTGACAAGATAACTCCGTGTCTGAGTGTGTGGATATATGTTTGCATTGACTACCTGAAAGACCAGCACTCCTGTGTGTGCTACAGCGAGGCTGAGTTTGGTCCCCTCTCTGTCTTTAGCTGGATGCAGTCTGATGCCGTACATCTCCAGCCTGCGTGCCACCTCCAATAACTGGTAGTCGGACTCTGCTGGGGTGTGACCACTATCTCACACACACACACACCAACAGAAAGATATCAGTCCACACGTACTCACATCACCGAAGCCCCATTTCCATTAAATCAGTTAGTGACAATGAACGACTGAACGAATGCAATGCATTACTGTGAAATAAAGGGTGTGTGGAATGATGTGTGAGTGGATTCCACCGTAACGCCATTACACTTGTGTGTGTTTAAATGGCCCCACATTGTCCTGATACACTTACACATGTTTACGGTGGAACTCCATGATCTTGTCCATGAGGGCCATCTGGTCAGGAATGTAGTTATTATTGAGGAGGTGCTGCCTGCACTGAGTCTCCTCGAAATCTCCAATCTCAGCTGGGTTCAGACACAGAGAGAAAGAAAACAGGGAAGGAGGAGGGAGAGACAAGAACAGACAGCGTGGGAAAGGATGAGAGATGGGGGAGGGGCCGTGAACAAACTGGAAAGACGGAAGGCAGGTATAATGCTTTTACAGAGCTGTGAATGTAGCGGCGTTGTAATCACCGTTGCATTAACACAAAGATGTGTTCAGTACCTTTTGTCAGTGTTTATATGGCAGCTAGAATTACATGAATAAAGACAACTTAAAGGGGTGTACTGCTTTATTGTACATCACTATCATTATCACTCAATGAAAGTATTATTATATAAATATTACACCAGAGAGGACTTGCGATGGATTTTATAGCACTTATAATATGCCTCGGTTGATATGACAGCTTGGCTTTTTCCATACGCATAAGTGCCGAAATGTATCCATGGCAACAACCACACTTTCCTGCTGATTTCTTTTCCCACCAGAGAAAGAAAAAAACTTAAGTTATCTGAACAGCCATTTGAATAATTTGATGTGAGACACCTCTGAAGCACACGCACACACGCACACACTCACATTGGATGATGTGGGAGACAAGCAGGGCGGCACTGCTGTCCGTGCAGGTGAGCCGACCACTGGCCAAATCTTGCCTGATCTGGAGCGCAAAAAGATACCTGAAAAACGCAGACATGTAAACAGTGTAAACGATATCAATGCTCAACTCCGATGAGGAGAGAAGTACTGATGACTGACAGCCAATAGTCACAATGATCGTCATTAAACAATGATTAAATGCTGTCAGTTAGATCTCTCACCTGGTCAGCTCCTCCATCAGCTGGGCGTGGTCAGGAGGAAAAAACTTCACCACGAACCGCAGGACAGTGTGCTTGGGGCCTTAAAACAAAAATACACACAGGAGTCAGACATGGACCTTCAGGCACAGAAGAATGCAAAACTCTGAATGCATGAGAAGAACACTGCAGCAGACTCTTACGTTTGATCTGCTTTATGATGGGTTTTAGAAGATCAAGCCAAACCTGTGAAACACATACCAAGTGTGAAGAATAAATCCAGGGACAATACATGTAGTGTATATGTACACACGCACGCGCGCACACACACACACACACACACAGTATCTCACAAAAGTGAGTACATCCCTCACATTTTTGTAAATATTTTATTATATCTTTTCATGGTACCACACTGAAGATACGACACTTTGAAACAAAGTAGTCGGTGTACAGCTTGTACAACAAAAGTGAGTACACCCCTAAGTGAAAATATCCAAATTGTGCCCAATTAGCCATTTTCCCTCCCCGGTGTCATGT
>JAQMCW010000034.1:15347120-15357796 GCA_030068335.1 Chrysichthys cranchii
CAGACCTCTTTTATATATATATATATATACACACACACACACACACATTATATATATATATATATATATGTATGTATGTATGTGTGTGTGTGTGTGTGTGTGTGTGTGTGTGTGTACACACACACACACACACTATTATAGCACTAGGATCTGAAATATATGAGATTCACAGCAATAAATCTAGTCAGTCTGAAAATATGCACACATTTCCTTGGGTTGCCTCATGCATGAGTCTCACCATCATCTTGTGCTGGTCTTGGAACTCTAGACCGAAGTAATCTCCTTCGACCAGATTAAGGTGAGCACAGACCATCTCAAACAAAACCTTGCCTGATGCCCGTTGCTGCAAAGAACACACACAAAGATACATCTTCACTGATCATTTGAAAAAAGTGCTGTGAATCATCACAAACTCACACAGATATGTGCATTTCATTACCTGCGGCTAAAAGATAACCATGAAAACGTTTTAATCCCAGCAAATTAAATGTGTAACTGTTTAAAAATACACTGTCCAAAAGATAATCATAAGAGTACAAGATAACAGAAACACTTATATTTTGAAAAGTATGTAGAATGTAATAAAATGTAATAGCCTGATTTAGTTTTTTTTGAGTGACACAATCCTTTGGCACCATTCTTTAAGAAAATGTGCTCTTGTGCTCCAGTGGAATTTGGATCCTGACATTCTGCTTATATTTATCATGGCAAGAGTCACTGCCCAACTCCCCTCGACACTCCCCTTGACACTCCCCTCAATGTAGCCCAAAACAACTCAATACACCACAGTATACCTCAACACAAACACACCACAACGTAGCCTTGAACTACCACTGCCCTGAACACCACAATCCTGAAAATGTCCAACATAAGCAAGCACAACCCAACTGTGCAGAACCAACCAAAACACAGCACTACTAAGCTGCGAATCAACACAGCCCAAGACTGGCAATCCAACACATCTCAACACAGAAAGCACAACCTAACAAAAGCCAGTGCATCCTGTATCAACACATCAATGCAACCCAGCTCAGTTAAAATACAGGTGTTCCCTGAGTTATGATGGCCCGACTTACGAATTTTCAAAGTTATGATAACAATTGTGATCCACTAAAAACTGTAAAATATTTAGAAAATATTTAAAATTCACAGGCAGGCATCACTGGCAGGCCAGCCTAACAGCGTATGACATACATGGACGTGTGGACGACACCTGGAAGTACACGCTCGACACCCAGGAGTGTGCATACAGTGCCCGGGTCACTGGCCTCACGCGATGCCTCACTCTCTCCTGCAGCTCACGGAGTTACCTTGTGTATCGGTGTACTGTACAGTGCATTACCTCTGCTTTTTTGTGATTATTAACGGAACGGCTTCAGCGACGGCTGTCTGTAGCCAGAGCCCAGTATTTGTGTAGCAGGGTGTCGTGGCTGGACGGAACTCAGAGACACAATGCGGCTGCCTACACCAGGTGCGGCCTTCTCTGACAAACTCTCTCTTTTGACAGAAATGTGAGTTAAATGTTAAGTATTAACTCGCTCCACAGCATAAAATACCGGTCTCCCTGTTAGCAAAACAGAACACAAAGAGCTCATAGTACTGTGGAGCATGACACGAAACTCTACAAAATAAATATTAAAACAACTGAACTTCAGCTGATAACTACATATTATTTAAAGCTAAAACAACACAACAGGACTACACAAATCACTCATTTTATCATATTAAAACTTTACATTCATTTTCATCACGAGCAGCATTAAACACGCACCTCTTCCCTATTTAGGAAGCACAATAACAACGGCATAAAGATGGCAGTCTTAAAGCGACAGTACCCAAACACTTCCAAATTGCACTAATTTCTTAAATGGGACTGTGGTCTGAACACAAATATTTTAACTAATCAAATAAAAGAACATTTGAGATGTTGGTGAAGTTTAAAAAAAAACAAAGAAAAACAATAAATTAAACATATTTCAACCTGGTTACATAAACTAGGCTAAGCTAGGCTGAGATACCCAAACTAGCCTAAGTGGTTCAACACACAGTTGTATGACTTACGATATTTTCAGCTTATGATGGGTGTGGCCAAACGCATCTCCATCGTAACTTGAGGACTACCTGTAGTTACATGCAGTTTGCCCAACACAGTTTAACATCTTTACTTCTTGGGGTTTGCCCTCGCACTTAAAAATATGTGACGGCAATCATTTTTTCGAGAAAAAAAAAAAAAAAAAAAGGAAAATTGCATCAATTTAATTTTTAATCAAAAAATTCCTTTAACCCCAACTGAGCTGCCAGTCAAAAATATTCCAAATGAAAGAAGAGTGATTTGATGCATCTCAACTAGCCAGAAAACTTCAAGCCAAATCTCTGATGCATTTCAATGCCTCAGAACATTCCATTTAATTCCCATAGAGAACTCCATGGCTCCCGCTGTATCACTATCACCCAGTTCGCTTTCCTCTTCCTGCTCAAAAAAAAGGCTGAATGAGCCTGACTGTGGGAGGCCATTTAGGCCTACGGCACCCTCTCCTTCACAGGCAGATTTTGCTGATGACTGATGTACTGAATGAGACACTATTCATTAAAGCAGAGAACAAATCACAGTCTGACTATTTCAGTCTTACAGGCATAAAACATGCACATACATGCACACAGCTTGGAGAGGACACAAATGAGTTCATTAGAATAACACACACACACACACACACACACACACACACACACACACACACACACACAGGTTCTGATGCATTACTGAAGGGAAAATCCCAAGAGAATAGACAGCCAGCGGCCTACTGCCAAAATCACCAGCCGCCTTTGTGCCAAAACCAGAACTAAACCAGCATGAAGTCCTTCCTCCTCTCGCTTGCACTCAACCCCTCTCTGTTATTCTACCACAAAACCCTCTTTCTCTTTCTGCCTACCCTCTCTCCCACCTCTCCTCGCCATCTCTCTCACCTTCTGTTTTCCTCCCTTCACTGCCCCCCCCCTTTTTTTTTTACCAGCATAAGGCATTGACACATGAATCCAGGCTAACATACAGCCCACTCAATTACTGAAAGGTCACAAGCCAGCAGAAAACACCACTCCCGTACACACAAGTGCAAACATGCACCCACACACACACACGGTTCATATTCACTGAAAAACAAATCTTATCTTTATTAGTGGTGTAAATTGCTCAAAATGTGAATTCACTTTCAGATGTAAACTGTAATGATCATTATTTCACCCCAATCAAGATTCACAGTGACGCAGTGGAGGTGATTGGATCCTTTATTTCAAGCTTCTGTTGACTTTTTTTTTTCCCGTTTGGAAATTAGCTCCACCCTGATCTGTAAATTTTTGTTCCCAGCAGTTGGTTGAGGGGGGAAGGCTCGTCAACAATGATTTCATTGCAATTCATTTTGCTGCCAGCAGAGGGCTCGAAAACCTACAAATTGCTCCTTTAATTAGAATAAACATAGAAAAAAACATGTTCATTAATCCACCTTGTAACAGATGGCAAACATAATGTGTTTTAATTACAGGTATCCATTTATTTCATAATATGCTATTATAAATGATGTTTAAAAACAGACAAACACAGGATTCGGCTAAAGAAGCAGCGTTCACTAATATGCTAACTGTAGTACGACAGATGAATATCTCTCAGGTGGTTGTGCTGGTAGTCCCCAGATGATTCATTATCTCGTTCCTTTTACAGTCATCGGCACAGCCAGAATCACTTTCTGCTAGGCGCTGTGAGCTCTTGGAAACTGGACTGATAACAGAACAGTAAAGCCATTGTGTAAAAGCTGGCAGCCTGAATTTTTTCTGCTGCCGTTCAGTGAGTAATGCGGTGCAAACTCCAGGGCGAGGTTCACAGGCCAAAGCAGCCAGAATATTTACGGAGTGCCTGATGAGCCGTGCAGCGTTGGGGGGCAGAAAATTCCAGACAGATGGAGAACTGCTGCCTGAGGCATGAGACAAGAAGGGACACAACGCCTGGTCATACCACACAACCAAAAGAGAAAGAAGATGGCCTGCTGGACAAGACTGCTTGTTCGGAGTAGGTCATGGTGTAGTGAGTGTGAGGAGGGAAGAGGGGGGATGGGAGCAGGCCCGCAAGGCTGAGCAGGTTGGTCTGTCGCTACTGCCATGTGAGGACAAGCTACGCTCTGTGTGTCTGCGCTTCACAAATTAAATCACTTGCAAGCTAAAATATTTCAGATCGACAGAGTTGTATGCTTCTTGTAATAATACCTTGCATGAAATCATGTTGCTTCTTTGGCTACTCATCATTCAGATATGCTTTTAGATTTGAAAGGCCAATTCATCTGCTCAAATAGAGGAACGTCAGAGCAGCAGGTGGGGGTGAGGTTTAACAGGAGTCCGCAGTGGCAGGGAGGCGTCTGGGGGAAGAGCTTGAGGGCTAATGATTAATGTGGCACACCTGAGCCCTGTTTTCCCACGTATATTAACATGCCTCTCTCACCCCCCCCCCCCAAACACACACGCACAGTGATCTGTGCACATACATCTGTGTGTGTGTTCATGCTCCAGCTTGAAGGGGCAGCAATCTGAAATCAATCTCATTCATTGAGGCACCAATCTCATTTGCTTTTCTTTCACTTTGTTACTGTCGACTGTGCCAAGGGACCCAAGCAACAATAAAAAATAAAAAAAAAACCTGATGTGCGATCTCACCCTGGGCCTGTTTGAGTGGTGTGTGGCTGACATTGTAACAATAATGACAAAAAACAAAAGAAAGAAAAGAAAAGAAAAGAAAAAAGAAACCCATCAGCCACCGTTTTTTTTTTTTGGGTGTTCATAACCCAGAGAGATGGACACAACCTGTCTGTAGCTGAAAGAAAAAATATAAACCACACATAGCCCCGAGAAAGCAATGTAAGCTCAAAACATTAGTTTCTTTTTAACAGGGGAGAATACAGACTGGTGAAGTTATGGCTGTGGTAGCCGGCCTGCCTGTTTCACAGACATTCCACAACATCAAATGGATGCACAAGTTTGTTCATTATTAAATTAGAAAATGAATCATCGGCAAACTGCGGTGGTATAAGGGGAATAAATCAACAGGATATGCTGTGTAGGTAGTCAACTTCTGAGTAGTCGCAACGGTGAAGTGTTCACCTTACTGTATGGAAATGAGAATTCCTGAAAATGCCGAAGTAATCCGTGGCCAGGGAAGGAAAGGGGGAAAACTGGGCATGCTCTCTGGGTAGGAGGGATGGCATACATGCTCTCTCCTGTCAATCACTGCGTCACCAGCCAATCATGGACATCAGTGAGCTCAGGCATTCAGAAATGGGCGGACCATGCTTTTACGCTGTCCTGTAACATGGCATGAGCAGCAATACGAAAAGACGCGGCTGGCTGCCTTCACATGTCTTGGAGGATGTGTGCATTAGGGCGCACTCACACTAGGCGATCTGAACTGCTCCCGGGGGCATCAGACACCTAGGAACGGATCGATTGACCACCGTGACCGTTCCGATCTGCTCCGTTCAATGCACAGTTCTCTTGCTCGGTTACGCTCATGCACAGTGCGATCGCCAACTGCACGCAGGCTCTGAACTCAAACGCCATCACGTTCACTTTTTAATTCATATTAGAATATTACAGTGCTTCTCAATTATTTTCTGTTACGCCCCCCTTAGGAAGAAGAAAACACCCCCCCACACACACACTCTCCCCAGCGACTATAAATAGTATCATTTGTCTATAAAATTGTTGTTATAAGTACATCTCTGCATAACATTGTATCCTTATTAACGTTAAAGAAAAAAGAAAGAAATATAGATCAACTTAAAACAAAGAATAACTTTATTAACGTTGTTTTTTAGTCTGTAACAGAAAAGAAAAGATTTAAAGTGCATGTAGTAGTATTGCAACTCTCTAAACTACTACTACTACTACATTTAATGTGCATCAATTTGCCTGAAATTTAAAAAAAAAAAAAAAAAAAAAAAAATCCTTATTCAGACTATAAACATTTTTGACCGACTTGAACCACTGTTAAACATTTTTCGATTTTTCTTGAGGGTTTGTTTACTGCACTTCATATCTCCTGTTCTGTGCCGTGTGCGCGCATGCTTGGTGCAAAAAACCCTGCCACCTACTGTAGTGGATGTGCAATTACACTTTATTTTAGTACGGCAAAAAAAGCATGTTCCCCAGGGTCACACGCGCCCCCCCAGCATCGCACCCCACTATTTGAGAAGGACTGGAATATTAGGAGTAATAATGGAGCTCACCTTACTGATGAACACGGGCCGTGGTCTACTTGTAAAACTGCAGATTCCTCCTGCAACACTGGCTGCTTCCATAAAAATCTTAAGCACCAAACGCAATTTACGAAAAATCATTGCGTTTCCAAATAAATAAATCTACACAGAATGTGAGAGGCCTATGTCTCACTGCACGCAAAATAATACATAGTGTTATCTATGGTAACTATCCAAGTAAATCTATGGAGTAAAATCACGGTCTTTGATATGAGAACGCAGACACGAAGGTAAATCCAGCAAAATCGGAACTGATCCACTTCACATTTGAGGAGTGCGTGTATTTCTCCCAGCCCTGCTCTTTACGAGGAGCGCAGACACTTTTCCCCAGTGTACTGCTGCATCAAATGCACAGTGTATTTTATGCACTTTTAACAGTGCTGTTTTTGCTCGGTTTCCTTGATTCTGCTGCGTGCGTGTCCGTTTTACTCGGTTTAACACTCTCATATAAAAGACAGTGATCTCACTCCATTTCATGCCAAGCAGAAGTGCTTTTCTTCAGTACAGATGGTAGCTGTTGTGTGATCATGAAGGAGAGCCTGTTGGTGGGAATTGGCATATAAGCAATACCGCAACACCACCAAGGTACATAGGAGAGTTCCAGCCATCTACCTACAGTGGCCCAACTAACTCCAAAATACTCAACACTGGAGTGCCTTCATTCCTCTACAAAAAACCCCCAGTAAAGATCATTAAGACAGAGGAGATGAAAACTTCACACATGTCCACTGACTATCACTCAGTCTTTATTTCCACTGAGCATCTGTCAGTAGGAAACTTAAATGAAATAGCACTGTTGCAGAAAATTCAATATGGAATGGCCTGCCTTATTCCTCACACCTGCCACACACACACACACACACACACACACACACACACACACACACACACACACACACACAATCACACAATCACTGCCAGTGACAAATCGAAAACGCCAGGACAGATGTGAAACCTGGACACCATCGCTATCTGAGACACATCAATCTTAAAAAACCTTGTCCCCATGCCAAGTGACAGATAGAGAGGGGAAAATAAAGAACAAAAAAGTAATAGCTTTCAGTTATAAGTTAAACAGAGTTACAGACCAAACTGGAACAGGAATTTGCAAGCACTCATTTTTCTGCCACAGAGCAACAGTACCCAAAGCCAAAAGTCCACGCTAAATCTAGCATTTCTTCTTTCCTTTCCTCCTCTACTTTTTGTTTTTCTTTAACAGTGCTATACACTGAACATTAAAAATCCCTCGCGAGGGTTACAAAACACGGCTTTAACACAGATCTAATCAGGGTTCTCTCAGACAGCATTCTAGCTGCTTTAAGTGAATCGATGGAGTCTGCATTTGCCAAACAAAACGAGATATTTTATACAGAGTGGCATGTTTCCGAGTCACTGGACAGGTCTGCTGAGAGTGCCAAGTCTCATCTTACATTTCCTTATTTACGTACTATTCATCTTACTTTAATCTGACACATGAGGAAAGAAAGATATTAACAGAAATTCCTGCCTTCTTTCCTTTGCCTTGCCTCGACACTGCTCCATCCCTGGTACATTCTGCCTGGAAGTGGGTTTACCCTCTTAAAACACACCTGCTTTTCATTACTATTTTTAACATGCCCATGTCAACCCTCGCTTGCTATTTCCTCTTGGCGAAATTCTTGTTTGCCACCTTTAGGGTCGTTCCATCCTCCAGTTCAAAGCGGAGTTTGCTCAGTGACCCCTTGGCAGTGCAAATGGCTTGAGTCAACACAACTGTAGACTTCAGAAGCACTGCTTTGGGTTTCCTTTTGCAAGCAAACACAATCCATAACTTGATTTCAAGCGTTTAAATTAGGTTTACAAGGCTAACTATTTCACCATGCATCTCAGCTGCCGTCACTGTTCTCTCGATATCAGATGAATACAGTTCGAAATACTATAATAAAAATCACATAACGGTGCCATGGAAAATCAAGGCAGCTATACGCTTGATTACGCGTGCTACCAAGAAGTGCCCGCACTTCATCTTCATCATAAAATATTACACTCTTCCACTCTCACGCAATTTTTACTCTCTGCTGATTGGCTGCCAGCTCTTGCCAGTTAACATGTAAGCTGACTTCTTTCACACCTTAAGCTGGTGCGTGATGAAGTTTGATGCTTCTGAGCTAGAGTATGACTTCCCACCAATTCCAATGCGAAAACCTTTAGCTTGGGCTGGGAAATGCAATGACAAATACCAGGTAGCTGTCAAAAAAAAAAACCCCAACCTTTATTTAAAAAAAAAAATTACAGTCAAAGAAATAAAAGGCTACAAAGTAAAGCTGCATATCTGCAAGCTATCCAAAAGTATATGGGGCAAAAAGAAGAGCATCTTTCAGGCTACCTTGTTTACAGTGGCTAGCTCACAGTGGCTCAAAGGTGTAGCTGTACCTCCAATCACCTTTCAAAATAAAGGTTATACAGTTGAACCTCTCATCTATGGACACCGCATTAAAGGATATCGGATGCATCGGACAAGTTTAAAAATCTCGAGTGTTGCAAACTGAGTCCAGTAGTTCAGCAATTATCCGCTAGGTGGCGGTGGCGTGCATGCTACTAGTTACTTACAAGCGTTGCTTGAGCTGTGGTCGTTGTGAAGCTATACTGGTTTTTTCAGCGATTATTTGGTGTTTTTCACCTCAATGTTTTCTCAATGTACTTACCTGTTTATGTTGGTCGTTATGCTGCTTGTCATGTGTACAGTACTTAGTGGTGTTTGTCCTTGTATTTCCATTATTTTAATCCCCCACACTAAAACACTTCACATCATCAGACTATTCATGTCAGCGGACAACCTCTCCCCTCAGTTAGTCCGTTAATGCGAGGTTCAGCTGTAGTTATTTATCAGAATGTTATTTCATTGCTTATGATGAATGTAATTTGTACGGATATCTAATCTAGATTGACTTGTGCAGCGTGAGTGTGTGATCATTCAGTGTGGTATGACATTTCTGACTGGTATGAAATGATTTGGAGTCAGTTGTACGTGGATCAGTAGTGCAGTGAGTAGTGTTCACACTCACAGCTCCGCGGTTCTGGGTTTGATCCTGAGATTGGGCGAGTGTGTGGCGTTTGCTTTTCCTCCATGGCTCTGAACATGCATGGTCAAATCATTTTTGTATGCAACTCAATTCATTCACATGGAACCAATATACACATGTGAATCAGCAAAACTTCAAACGGCTCTTTCCTTTTAGTGTCTTTCAGAAATCCTTAGTTATGTGACTCTCATGTGCTACTATTTGTACTTGAAGCTGCAGTATATTTTAAGCATGGTAATTTGGACTATAAAACCAGTTGAAATTGTCTGTTATATTGTTTGTTTTTTGTTTTAATCATAAGAAGTGTTAATTTGTCCCATTCTGAACTCAGGGTTGAGGAAATCGTCCCAAGTTGGGATTTCATTTGGCTTTTCCGAACCTGAAATCGAAAGTCCTAACTAAAAGTTTTATTCGAGTGTAGAATATGGCTACATCAAGTCATCCTCCCCCTCCCCCATTTTGTATATTCATTCATTTCTCTTTATTTATGTTTATACATTTACCTGATTAACTTGCTCTGCTACATTTTTTTAAATTCTGCATATGGTGTTAATCCCCAAGGGGAAATTAGCTTTGTCAGTTAGAGTTCTTAAATATAACATGGGACTAGACGGCTCGCTTCACTCAGGGCAACTGAATTTATGATTAGGTTGAAGAAGCTTGACTTGGCTTTTTGTTAAGAAAGTCATTGTGTTCATACAGTGCATTCAGAAAGTATTCAGACCCTTTTCAAGTTTTCACCATTTGTAATGTTGCAGCCTTATGCTCAATTTTTTTCCTTTATGAATCTACACTCAATACCCTATAATGACAGCACAAACACGGAATTATAGAATTTTTTGTTAATTTATTAAAAAAGAAAAGCTGAAATATCATGTGGGCGTAAGTACGGTAATCCCCTGCCTATCGCGGGGGTTACATTCCGCCGACCCCCCACGAAAGGTCAAACCGCGATACTGCCGAGCCACATTAATTTTTATTATTTAAATATTTTTTCAGGCTTTATAAACCATTTCCACTCTCTTATAAACACATCATCCTATGCTCTTAAACACTTTCTACACTCTTAAACACACACAATTTTAATAACATATAAAACTTCACATGCGTGCTGACTGCCGATAAGGCCACTTCCTATTTACAGCTGTTCTAGCTAATCCTAGCGCTCTCTCACGATCAGCTGATTTTCCGCCTGATTTTAATTATTTAAATATATTTTAAGGCTTTATAAACCCTTCCCACTATCTTATTAACCTTCCCCACACTCTTATAAACACTTCCCATGCTCTTAAACACTTTCTACACTCTTAAACCTACATCA
>JAQMCW010000034.1:15357896-15369680 GCA_030068335.1 Chrysichthys cranchii
AAAACACTTCACATCAGCGGACCATTCAAGTCAACGGACCCCCCCCCATTAGTCCATTTATGAGAGGATCAACTGTATTTAGAAAGCTTTTAACGTGAAAATGTATAACAAAGCCACAATGATAATGCATGGTCACCATTAAAAGTGGTGTACATACACACACACACACACACACACACACACACACACACACAATCATTGCAGATTAAAGAAAAAAGTCTCTTCAATACAATAATGCAGTTAATATGCTTTCATTTAAGTTGTTAAAAGTTGTCAAAAGTTATATTTTGTTATATAAATATTTGACTGCTAAGCAGAAGTCACTGAACATCAAACGATACCCAATCATACCTTCGACCAGTGTATTAGTGTTAGACAACTGTGAGGGGCACTTACAGCAACATGAACACTAGACTGTATAGTATTTTCTCCACTGACTCAGTAATCATGTTTTTTTCCCCCCCGTTTCAAGGAAAATTCTATACGCCGTAAATTTAAATATATAAAAAAAAACCAAACAAACAAGGAACGCACGTCTCCTAAAGTGATATTACTTGTAAGTAATTAATTACCATCAGGCATTGACTGGATATCACTATCTCTGGCTACATCCCAAATGTAGCTCTACTGGCCACATAGTGCACAAAACAGGTTCAACAACAGCATTACTTCGTACTCTGTGTAGGGGCATAGATAAATAATAGGAAAGTGTTCGAGTATTAGCGTTTGAGGACACCTGTGTGAAACGTTACTGCATGAAGATGAATTGAAAATGGCTGATATTTATTGCAGTCATCTAAGAAATTTAAAACCAAGCCAAATGTCAGGGGCACTAATCACTCCTGTGGGTAAATAAATGAAAATGAATATGAAACATTTCTAAATGTTAAACAAATGAGAAAAAAACAAACAAGCGTAAATCATTATTCATATATTGATTCCTTCTTGCTTTTTTTTGCTTAGGAAACAACCATTTTCATCTTCTGAGGTTACGCATATTATAACATAGCATAGCAATAATAAAATGTTCACTCTGCATGGAATTATATACGTATTATTATTTGATTGCATTACAATACTAAATCCTTTTAAAAATGTACATTTTCATACAATATTAAAGCAATTCGACACCTCTAGTGTAATAATGTATGTGATGCACAAGTAGTGAAGCAAAGCTGACCAGGAACTGAAAAGAGTACAGCAACACAGAAATGCTGTTGAATGGTTTTGGATTTCCAAATGATGGGATTTCTAAAAGGTAAAACCTGTGGTAGTGCATGTTCATCATCAATTGTGCCATTTAGTATGAAAATGCTCAGTAAGGATTCAGCTAGGACTGTGTGCGATACATATCGTAGGACGACAGAAAAGGTCTACTGATATTTTCCTAGAACGTCCAGACCAGTTGCTGCAAAAACCTATTTTCACGTGGCGCTACTAACGGTGTGCGGCAACCAAAAAACCCCACAAAAAAAACAAAAAACATGGAGAGTGAGACATAGCAAAACTTACAGCAACACTAACCCATAACGAGCTCAACTAAAAGTAAGGGACATGTACCTAAAAAGGGACATAGGTCTGCCATGTGGATGTGGTTTGTGTGGAACTTATAAGACCGGAGAATGCCGCGGATAAATCATGAATGTGTGTGGTTATTTTGTATAGGTAAGTTTTTTTTTCATTTATTTTAAAGAAATCATAATACATCGTGATCAACATCTTCACAAGATATGAAATTATCCATATCATGACATAAGATTTTGTCTACATCACTCGACCTTGGCTTTAGTAGTGCTTAAGGCTTGAGTCTACTAATGGTATTTCACAGCCTGATTCAGAAGAACGGGTTTGTAATTCCATCAAAAGAAATGCATTTGTCACATGTGCTGAAATCACGAGCAGAGGCCCATCTGTTGAGCACAAAGACAGAGAGAGACAGACACACAACAGCTTTATGTGCCTGAATGACCTTGTATAACTACGACAAGATAGCCAGACAGCTCCCTCTCTCTCTCTCACACACACACACACACACACACACACACACACACACACACACACGAGAGGAACAAATAACCATATGGACTCACTCTGTTGACATAAGTTGGTATGTACCAACATGAGGCATACAGCTGCTGTGCGAGTGTGTTTGCATGATCAGACGTATTCTAACTTCATTGTAACCTTACGGCACGGCACGCTGATGTATGCCGTGGTGATCTGGTGTGTTCATCTGAACAGCTTCTGACTGTTCCAATGTTTTTTCCTGTACTGTTCTCCTAAGCAAACCTATTTTTTGCTATCTAAACGGATACAACCTGTACTGATGAAACAGTGATGAAGTTAAAGCCTTTGACTGGTGACTGATGATCAACAGAAGGGAACCTGTGTGTAATACATCTTATAAGTTCTTTGTAATTACCAGAGCGGGGTGATATGCGGCACTGTATTCATACACTGTGCCATTTGCGTGATGGAACAAGGTCATTTTCCCTGTGGGATCAAGAAGGCCTGGCTGAACGAACCAATACAAAGTCGCTGCTTTTTAACATCAAGCCTCCTTCGATCATCTCGGTGGTGGCTCAGCACTGCGTTTCTGATCAGAAGGGCGCGAATTCAAATCCCATATTACCAAGCTGCCACTAACGGGCCTTTGAGTAGGACACTTAACCCTCGACTGTTCAGTAATATCTTGTGAAAGTCACTTTGACTAAAACTGTCAGCCAAATAAACTAACTGTAAACAGCATGTCAGCGGTTGTATAAATGAACATACTTCTGGTTACGATGTTTTTTTCCTTGCATATGGTTTATGTTTTAAGCATAACTGTTGAAGGTAGCTAGCTGTCCAACATAACATGCATAACATACTGCTTAGTTGTTGAACTGGTTAAACCTGAGCAAAATGATTCAACATCTTTACCATTTTAGCCAGCATTACTGTGCATGCATATGTCAGGGGAGCCCATTTTATCTGTGCTAAAAAAAAAAAAAAATAAGACTGTCAGATGGCACAACACGCCATCAGTGCCGAGGGTGTAGATTCAGAGAATCCAAAAGTGGGCAAATTAGGCATCTCTCACACTTAAAACTCGATAAAGAGGAAATATACATGGACTTCTGGGTGGTACAAAACCAAACCATTTGTCGTATTTTTGGTAGAGCTTACCAAAGCATTTGGGCCAAGGGAGCAAACTTGGCCATGCTCTCTTTGGCACACTTTCGCGTCCCTGTCGATCACAGCAACACTCCAATAGTGGATATCTGTGAGCTCAGGTATGCGGACGGAAGCGGATAGCACATTCCTCCCAATGGGTTATGCTGCCTCCCTTTTAACCCTCCCAGTTGGAAGCGGTCCTACGATGGGGAGAGCAGGCCGGTCAGAGGGAACTGGCCAGGACCAAATTAGGGAGAAAAAGAGGGGCAAAAAAAGCTTTTTATATTCTCCGTCAAAATATTATTTTGTCAGTGATGCACAATGACCGTAAAATAATCCTGCTGCAAGAATGCAGACTGAACTCAATGCTGCAGTAAGAAAAACACCAAACTACACGACTGATCGACTTGTTAAATTACACTCTTCTCTAACAGAGTTAAAACTGCATCTCTGATTTCATCTGTGAATAACATTATAAAAGTATTGTAATTAGCCTAATAATATTTATCACTTTCACAATTCATTGCCTGTCTTGTCCTTTAGAATAAACTGAGTGGAAAGTGAGACTTGTGTCTTATCTGTGACCAGACTATGATCATTAAACTTAACACAAGAAAACAAGGTGCAAGCATATATATATATATATATATATAAGATATTATATTATATACACACATACACACTTTTTTTTTTTACTTTACAGGTCACTCAGAAATTCATAAGAGAATTCATTTTAGCATGGCATGCTAGTAGACACACACACACACACACACACACGGGGGGAGAGAGAGAGAGAGAGAGAGAGAGAGAGAGAGAGAGAAAAGGAACCAATAAATCCACTGTGTGCAGATTAAAGTAAACTCCTTATCCCTCAACAGCCACACACACGGCATTTTCTGATAGGAAAGGATTGAGGTCAGTAATGCTCAGTTCCTGATGCCTGAAGTAGCGGCGAGTGGAGACGTTTCTACACAAATGCAAGCGCACACGCATACATGCACACACAAACCGAAGACACGAAGCACCCGGATGCGTGACATGAAAACCACAAGAAACATGACAAGAATACCCACATGTACACGCAGGCAATCAGTTGCCATGGCAACTCAGACCCAGGGAATGTTTTATCCTTTGAGGATCATGGGAGATTCTGAAGGCTTTGGGATGCTTGTGGTTTGACCCTGCTTGATTTATGACAGCGAAAAACATAAATAAATGAGGCTGCAATGTAACTGCATTATCTTCTGTACCTCTTAAGACTGCATGCTCTCTCTCTCTCTCTCTCTCTATTTTGTTTCAGGAAATGCTACTCTCAAGCCTTCAAAACGATGTCAGAAAATGGAGCCGCTTGTACATGGAGGAGGACACTGATCCACTGATCGTGTAATGTGAGCGACACTCACTGTGACAGAACGACACCTCAGCATGTCCGAGTACGGACTTCGGCTCTATTCTCGGCTTGACTATCTAATCTGCAATTTAAGCGATTGCCAATGAGATCAGCAGATTTTAATCCAGTACAAAACCACAATGCTTGTAGTATTTACAAGTCAGAAAAGTAGTAATTCTGGAGCAAATGACCCTCTCTGTTCGTCTGAACACAAAGCCCTTTCAGTAGCAATGCCATTTGAATTGACGATGTGGTAATATAATAACTAAACCTGTAAATAGGCACAGCTGTGTGCAGCGTTGTTATTGTTTAACGAATGTCTCACCCAACCCTGACACCTACAATCAGGCACCGACACGTCAGTCCGGGACATTGGCGGAATTTTAGGAAAACTACAGATACGTTATCCTATCCGAACCTCCTCTGCTAAAAATTAATCAAGCTTGAACAGTGCTTTTGTGTTCACACCACGTGTAAGACCCTTCTATGTAATGCTAGATCATGGTTTACATTTCCTGGATGTGAAACTGATCCTTCCTTAAAATAAAAACAAAACACTAAAAACACAAGATACCACAGCTTGGACTGTGCACTGGCAGCGAGTACTGAGCTCGGTTCATACTGTCAGCTCATATTGACACAAGGTCTCATTCAAATGCGTCCTCTGCTTCAGCAGGGTAGAAAAGCAGAAGAACCGGTCAACGCCACAGGGCCAAATGCAAATGAAATCTCCTGATTGTTTCTCTCTCTCAGCTGATTAGCGTCTCACATGCCTAGACATAAAGGAGGAGGGGAGGAACTGAGAGCCTGAGAGAGAGAGAGAGAGAGTGCAGGGAAAAGAGCAAAAAATTGTCCCAGACACATTTTTGGTCCGAGAAGGAGTTCCAGAAAGCTTCATTGAACTGAGCCAAGCCCTTTTCAATAGCCTAGTTAGTTCTCTATTATATTTCTTTTTGTAGACTCGCACTAAAGCTCATACACACACTCTATAGGGCCAGGTTTCCATGGTAACTTTTCCATCCAGAAGCAGCGGGGTGGTGTCTCCAGTCGTCTTCCACTCCACACCATCAGCATGCATTTCTAGCATGGAGCTCAGCTTATGCTAGCATAATTTAAAAAATAACAACAAATAAATACATTTTATAAAAATAAATAAATAAATAAATATAAAAGCAGCACAATGTATCTAATGCAGTCAGACACAGTGCTGCTGAAGAACGCGCTATAATAGTCTGAGGACAGCCGCTCTTATTTAGCAGATTTAATTGCCCGTTGTGCGTCTCGGCGGACCTCGAGGGAAACATGCAATAAAAATTACTGCTCCTAATTTCGATCCGACTCCTCTGTAGTTCGCACACTCCGTTGTATACTACAAGCTCCGTATTACAGTCGTTTTGAAAGCATCAAATTTATGACCCAAATCCACTATGCTAAGAAAGGTAATGGAATCGTGGCAGGGCTCGTGCAGAACAGCATGACACAGGTACAGTCGGGTTATCAGATCTAGCAATGCTACTAGGGAGGCACGGTGGTGTGGTGTTTAGCACCGTCACCTCACAACAAGAAGGTCCTGGGTTCAGACCCCGGGTCGGCCTGGGTGCCTTTCTGTGTCGAGTTCGCATGTTCTTCCCGTGTCCGTCCAGGTTTCCTCCAGGTACTCCGGTTTCCCCCCACAGTCCAAAGACATGCACATTAGATGGATTAACTACTCTAAATTGCCCATAGGTGTTAATGTGAGTGAAAATGGTTGTATGTCTCCATGTGGTGGACTGGTGACCAGCCCAGTGTACCTTGCCTCTAAACCGAAGTCAGCTGAGATTGGCTCCAGTGCCCCCTGTGACCCTGAATAGGATACAGAGGCAGAGAAATGGATGGATGCATGGATCAATGCTAATGATTTCAGGTATGCAGCGTCCTCACACAATGACAGGAAATCTCTGTAATGCTAGAAATAGATGACATGATATTTTGTTATTTTGCGATGGTCACCATGACATATTTGGCAATCACAGTGCCATAAATTCTTCCTGGGTCTTGTTTGGGAGACAGCCAACACTACAAGCTTGACCGTCGTTCATGTCCTTGCGCGTCGTCGGGGAGGAGGGTCAACAGAAGGCTATGGAAGGAATGTCGAGGAACATGCTGCAGGAGCTGCCAAACTAGGCGTAAAAAAAGCAAAATAGAGAATTCTGACATGCTAGACTTTCCGTTAGGGGGTTTCTGGAGCATCCCAGATGCCATAATCGCTATTCTTTGATTATGTAACACTACAAGACCTCTTCATCGTTCCTGACGTTCATATTAAGGCCCGATGCTTTAAATTTGCTGGCCACCACAAAACTGTGTCAAAATCTGGCTGAATTTGTGTAGTCAGAATGTTTTCTTGGAAAGATCATTTAAAGTACATCCTCAAAGAAGAGCTCACACTGTGACTCAGAAGTTCTCCATTCTGTCAGTTCTTCAGAGAGAAATATTATATAGGCTATTATCTACTGCTTACTCCAAGTTGGAATGTGTGTACAGCGAGACTCGAGCGGTGGCCCAGAATTCAGACGATACTGGAGCTAAGTAGACGCGAGCCGGCGGACAAGAATAGCATCCCAGTGGGAACTTCCTGTGTAGAGAGGACATCAGTCCTTGGAGCAGCACCCACACACATGCAAAACATCCCATCTGCTCTTCGCAAGGCATCAACAATCAAGCTATTCAGTCTCAGGTCCTGCTCCATGGCAGGACTGGCAGAGCCAATACATACTGAATGAGCATTATATACTATAGGCACTGGAATATGAATTTCGTTACAGGGTGAAATTCATTCATAAAATGGAAAATTGTCAGGAGAGAATAAGTCTACTTCAGAGTAGAGAACGCTCTAGAGGGTGGGAAATAGTCTCAGACTGCCTTCAGGCTATTGCTTGAAGAAAAACATGATCCATCTGTGCGGATTATACCATTTACCACACTGGGAAGCACGTGCGTATGCACAAGTGTGTTCTGAAAACAGGTGGGGGAGCTGGGGGTGGGCTTTAAGGATGTTTATGAACTGCCCCAGTTTTTCTGCCTCCAACAGGATAACGGTTAATGTGAAGAGCTCCTGGAACAATGGCTGCATGTCAGCCTGTGTATGTGTATGTGCGCATGCGCCGAAATGACCTGGTTTCCCAGTTTCATTCCACCCTTAGTAATTAGAGCAAAGTGACAACATTTAGCTCACGTTATACCACAATCAGAGGAGCAGGAGTGTACAGTATATACACAGAGGTATGACGTAAGCCGTACGGTACAAAGAACTAAATATTTTCACATCTGAAGGTGTATCACGTTGTTAAACACGACACAGGAAGCGGCGTCTCCAACCACGCGATTAATGATTTACTGTAACCTCCTCGTCACTGATTTACTCAGCATTCAGCCGTGGCAGGGTGCGGAGACGGAGGCATGCAAGTCCTGTGATGGTCAGTGTGATTGCCATTTGAGTGGAACAGAAGCCTTACAACAACACACAAATAAACCCACCCACCCACCCACGCCCACTCCCACACAGACACACACTCACATCCTGCTATAGCAGATAAACAATAATCCAGCACACCCTCTTGGGAATACTCTCACACACACACACACACACACACACACACACACACACACACACACACACACCCCCCCCACCGTGCCAGCGACAGCACACGACTCAATCAGTAAATAAATCTTGACTAAATGAAGTGCTCCCTTCTGCTGGATTGTCAAGACAGAGATGTATAAATTTCTGCGTCATATAATAAGCAGTAACAATGCAACAATGAACGTTAAGACAGCAGGGCTTGTTGTCAAGAGACACAGCTGTACACGCAGCATCTATAAGTAATGGAACAACGACAATTTCTGTTGTTTGGTGCTTCTGTATTGCTCTGAAAAGATCAAACAGCCAGGTTGACGCGACATATTTGGCAAACTATACAGAAGTCTGTGCCTTATTTGGTATAAAGTTCGGTTTTTATTTGTTTAAAAAACAAAAACAAACAAACAAAAAGCACCACCAGAAATCTGTGACCCATAGATATCACCCAATGATGCGTATGCCTGTTGATGGTCTGCCAAGCCTGTCATGCAGCCATTTGCAGTTCCTGCTCATTTGGGGGGCTTTTAGCCTTCCATCTAATCTTTGTTAAATGGTAGGGGCAATTAGACATGGTGCAGACCAAACCAGACAACTGAAATCTGTGCTGCTGCTGAGCTTAACCACAGGAATGAACAGTGTCTGCTCCAAAAACCTGCAAAACCATTCAGAAAAGGATTTATACCTCGATGCCGATCAGCGAACAAATCTACACTATAATCTGCCTTCGCTGTTTATTCAGCTGATGACTTAAATTTCTACATCTATGGTCCACCTGTGGACAAAGACAGCAGTTGCCCTCTTTGCTGTGGCTGTTCCTGTTTATTCTAACTTAGGGCAAAACCCAGATTCCCCATTAAAAACCATTTCAGGAACTGCCAGCTGATGGAGCATTGCTGAAAGTTTGACACACGGGTGGAAAGAGGAAGGTGCACATCAGAACGGACGGTTGCTAGTTAAAGTTAGACATGAGCTACTTTTATAGAAAGTCACACAGCTCATGACTCAACATTCCAAAGTGACGCAAAAAGGGTTCGCATGATCGCAGTGTCAGTAACGGCTCTCACTAACGGTTAGAAAAATGTAGGTTCAGGGAATCCTCCCTATTAATCATAGCTACTTCTATTAATCACAGCTAATACGTTTTGCCTATTTCCACACCTTCCAAGGAAGGAGATTTATATGACAAAGTGCAAAGGTGGCATTAAAACAGTGGCTTACAAATTTAAAATGAACAAAATCAAGCCCTTGGCTTTAAATCATAATTATCAAGTGCCAAATACGTGATAATGTGGGTGTGTTTAAAAGTAATATGGGTGTGGCACTGCAGTTACAACATTGTCAATAATTCTAAGTACTAATTACATGTTGAAAGGTAGTTATCACCATTAATTAATAAGTCAAACTGGCCAAATTACTAGAGCTCCAACTCCCACACCCTCACCTTTATACAACAATGCTGCTGGATTCTCAAATCTGATTGGTCTAAAATTACATCGGATGGCGAACAAATCGACATACGAGCTAAATTCCCGAACAGATTTTGTCCCGACCGACGAACAGATCCTCGACTGACGTACAGGCAGCCAACCCACGCTTCGTGGCACAAACATTAAGTTCCGGTCAAGCACTTCGTGTGTGAACGTGTTCAATGCATTTTTACGTTGTGTTTCTCTGCATTTCTGCATTATAAACCTTCATTACGGGTTCCAAGAAAGTGAAAAGTGGAAATCGCAGCGAGAGTAAGAAGCCCAAGCGTATAACAGCTGAAATAAAGAAAGAAAGAAATCGCAAAACATGAGAACCGTCACCATATCCCTCCGCCACCGTCCACCTACGCCAGCAACTATGTATCTATCCACCATAAAGAGAACGTGTATTAAAATCATCTGTTTATTTAATTTAGTTTTATTTTTCTATGATTAAGGTTATTTTAATTTTATTCTATGTTTTATTGCCACACATAAACTGTACCGATACGCAGTTGCTGGTGTAGGTGGATGGTGGTGGAGGGACATGGTGGCAGTTCTCATGTTTATTTCATTCTTTATTTCAACGGTTACACGCTTAGGCTTCTTACTCTCACTACCATTTCCTATTTTCACTTTCTTGGGACCCATAATGAAAGCTTATAGGGCAAAAAAGCAGAGAAACACAATGAAAAAAAATGTGTTGAACAAGCTCACTGCCCGAGTGCTTGACCAGAACTGAGTGTTTGTGCCGTGAAGCATGTGTGAAGCGGTGGCGGAGGGATATGGTGGCGATTCTCATGTTTTGCGATTATTTCTTTCTTTATTTCAACTGTTTTGCAAAAATGCGTTGAACACATTCACACCCCGAGTGCTTGACCGGAATGTATTTGTGCCGTGAAGCGTGGGTTGGCTGTCTGCACGTCGGTGGAGGATTTGTTCGTCGGTCGGTACAAAATCTGCTCGGGAATTTAGTTCGTACGTCGATTTGTTCGCCATGCAATGCGTTTGCGAGCCGAGGGCCCGCTGTAATTGCGTTTACATTAATTTCCATGAGAAAAATTGATTCGGTTCACGAACAGAGTCTGGGAAAAAATGAAGTTTGTGACTCAAGGTCCCACTGTAGTTCTGAATGCAAGACAGATCTCAATCTCTCCACATACTGTAAAACTAATAATAAACAGATTTTACAAGCATGCTGTTATCTAACAAAGAAAAATATAATTGTTGATAGGCTGACACTTTCTGGAAAGACACTTTATATGTCATTTAGAAAACCTTCAGCGTCTCCTCTTTTCTCTTCCAGACACATAAGAAAACCAGCTGCCTGGATTTCCATTCCCCCTACCCGTCATTCTTACTTTCATGCTCTCTCCACTTCGGCAACACTTTTAACCGAGGTAAAGCTGCTTCTTTAAGTTTTCCGCCACAGGAGAATCTTCCTGACTGACAACGTTGCACTTTGTGGTTTCTCCGTAACATGACAAGATGCATATGTTTTGTCTTCTTAAACTCGAGAAAGAAGATAAAAGAGAAATGGCTGACTATAGCTGTTATAACAAGAGCTAACTTGTTACACAGACATTTAACAAAATTAACTGAAAACTCATTAAAATGCACGACATATCCAGGTTTTAAAAAATAAACTCATAATCGATGGACATCTGTTGTGGCCACATCCCCCCCCCTTTCATAAGCTAAATGACAGCACTTAACCTACTCAGTGCCAGAGACTTAGAATACCTCTTTTGGAATAATAACTATTAATATACTATTCACTATAACGACTCTATTCTTATCAAATCATCACAACATCAAGTCTTTTTTAGTTTCATGAACAAAATGTTCAGTAAGCTGCATTTCAAGAGTACTGGAAAGAAATCAGGATGGGAGCTGAAATCACAGCACTGCCAAATTATCCGTGTTGGGCGTTTGAGCTCTGCTCAGAGCATGCCATACCAGATTTACCAAATTTTATATTTATCAAAATTAATTAAATATTCATTGCCTGCCTAAATACTACCAGTAAATAGCCTGTGTGCAAACATCATCACCAGCATCATTCCTAATCAGCTGGCTCCACACACACACACACACACACACACACACACACACACACACACACACACACACACACACACACACACACACAC
>JAQMCW010000034.1:15535774-15549667 GCA_030068335.1 Chrysichthys cranchii
CTAGCTAGCTTCGGCTATTTCCCCATCCTATCCAATCAACGGGTCTGAATACGGTGACGTTGCCTACGCCTTCTAGACGCCCCCAACCCCCCCGGCTCGCCACTGGGTAAATGTAACTATAAAAACACTTTGGGTTTTGGAACTCACAAAGTCACAGTCTACGCTTACACTGATAAGGCTCCTGCTGAGAATAAGTCTTTAAAGCACACTAGTAGTGTTTGTGTATAGTTTAAATATCTTCTGTTTTTCAGAGACAAGTCACAAAACACTTTGTGAAACAGTCATTTATTCCTATTCAGTGCTTACATCATTGTAATACTGACTGCTTCCTCACTCTCCTGTACCACAGAAAGATCATGTCCCTGCACTGTTGGCGATGGCTACAGCCTATATGATCCTCAAACAGACTCCTCGAGCCAGGAACCAGCTGAAACGCATTGCCAAGATGAACTGGAACATTATTGATGCCGATGAGTTTGAGAAAAGCTGGTTGCTTCTGGCAGACATTTACATCCAGTCCGGCAAATACGACATGGCAGGAGAGCTGTTAAAACGCTGCCTGCGCCACAATAAGGTTAGCATTGTCTTTAAAAAAAACAAAAAAAAAACCCCTTGGTTATGACACGTTGCTCTTGATTATACCTGGAGGGAGTACTTTCCTTATCAAATCCTTTTGAACCTTTGGGAGAAATGGGGGGAAAATGGCTCTGTCCAGGACTAAACATGCAGTTAAAAAAAAAACAGTGCGTTTTAGAACTTTGAAGTCTCTGAAACGTGATTTCTTTGGTATGACATAAAAAGTACCTTTGGTGTGAAGACAAGGTATATTATGACTCCATCCATCCTTGTTTTCTTCCTTCCTTCCTATCGTAACTGTAATATTAAAGGTAATATTGTTACCACAATTATCTGATCATTCATCTATCATCTGTTGTTGTAAGTAATTTTAAGATGACTCAAGGAACTAGGAAACCTCCAAAATCTGGATTAAGATGGAAAATATTTAATTTTGCATACAAAGATACTGGACTTGACACACACAGCATCAGAGAAAAGCTGGTTCTAGCACACACACACACACACACACACACACACACACACACGGAAACTTATACTCACGAAACTGTAATAAACCCCAAGGTCAAGATAAGGAAAAGAAACAGAAGACACAGGCAGCAAAACAGAATCATAAAAATCAAAACAAAGCAAAATGTATGAAAATCCTGCCATTTTGAATGATGTTTTAGACATACTGTATATGCATGACATATATAAACGCAAAGATACATAGGTTCTATGATTACATAATTCATTGTACATGTGCCATGAAGGCTCATCTGATAAATTCAGTTCTCACTGAAATCACACCAAGCAAACTGATCTTGGTGATTGATTTATGTATCTTAATCATAAAAGGAAATAAAAATAACCACACTATCTATTTATTTATTTTCCATAGTCATGCTGCAAAGCTTATGAATACATGGGTTACATCATGGAGAAGGAGCAATCTTTCAGGGATGCAGCTATGAACTATGAGCTGGCCTGGAAGTATGGCAATCAGACCAATCCAACCATTGGTATGCTGATCAGTTGTTCTTCTTGCTGAATTTACTTGGCCTTTAATGTTGAAACTGATATTTCAGTATTTGCAGGGTACAAACTTGCCTTCAATTATTTGAAGGCAAAGAGACATGTCGATGCCATAGATGTTTGTCACAAAGTGAGTAATTATTTCTTCATTATTTTTTTTTTAATTGAAAAAAAATAGTTACATCAAGAGCTGAATAACTGGGTATCTTGTTCCTTCAGGTTTTGGATGCACACCCAAACTATCCGAGGATAAGAAAGGACATTTTGGACAAAGCAAGAGCCGCTTTGCGATCTTAAAATTGTGTGTGTGCGCATGTTCCTATATCCGTGTTATTTGTCTGAAAACCAGAAATGTGTTAGCTTCCTAAAAACAGTGATGTTTATAAATGGTGATATACTTTAGTATTACCTTTTTAACTGCTATTTGATCCTTTGATGTGACTGCTGTTTTAAGTCATTATTCTCAATAATGTATTCAATTGTCTGCCTGAAAAAATAATTTTTCTATTAAAAAAGGAGATTCATAATGTTCTATCTATACCGCTAATATGACTCTACATAAAATACTTATTTCTATACAGCACAAATTGTTTCACTAAGCACAAGGCTCATTTAGTTTGTAATTTTATTTAACCTCCAGTTAGTAGAGTTTAAATAAGGCTATAGGAGGCTCTCTGAACTTTCAGTCTGCTTATCTTTTCACTGTCTGGGAGACTGAGCCCTTTTGTTTTCTTTCTCAAGACATCCTCTCTTCTCTGTCCTATTCAAGCGTTAGCTCTTTCGATGTGGGAGGGGGGGCACCCTTTGTTGTATTTGAGAATACTCTGTGTAGGGATTTCAGAGTTAAGCATGAGTAATGTTAGTTCTGGGGTTACTCCGGCAAAATAAAATGGCAAATAAATAAAGCAACAAGGCAGATGTGCTCCCAGATGCAGAATCATACATTCATTCATTCTATTACACTTTAATCCTAATTGTGCACTAGCTGCAGCTCCACTTTGCTTGCTCAGTGAGGTGCCAGTAAGGAAGGACAGAGGGGGAAGTCTCGTGGAGCTGAAGCTGGTGCCCCTTCTTGGCATGTCCGTGTATAGAGCTGAACAGCCACAGACACACCGCTGTTTCTGTCTTGCATGCATGACCATCGCTCCTGCTGTCTGTCCTTTACACTCCGTCAATAACATGGATTAACCAACTTTATTTTTTTTTGCACGAGTGCGATGGTAAGTTATTTATTCTCTCTTCCTAAACGTCAAAAAAAGCATCACGGGTATGAATAAGAGCATTGCTTTTTGGCATCCCTTTGTTGTCACTGTCAGACCTCGAGGTTGTCACTGATCTTGATAAGCACTAAAAGAATCCGGATGAACGTCCGTGAGCGCCCCGGCGATCAAACAGCACAAGTTAAACACAAGCCAGGCTTTCGCGTGCACGTGGGGTAAGTTTGCAGCAGTTTGCGCGTTGTTAAAAGTTATCGTGTAACAAATATCCACGCGCTCTCGTGCTGACTGTAACTTTATTAGAAGCGTTGTTTTGCGCGCGCGCGTTCAGCTTTGCTTCCATTTTCAACTCGGTTCAATTTTGATGCGTTTCGCGCGCGCGTTCCTCAGCTCTCTGTATCCCAGCAACCGTGTGAAAGCGAGGGGCTCGCGAGAAGCCGGTTAACTTAGGATCCTCAGGCTACCTCCCAAACCTCTGACTAAATAATACCATTAATACAACACTAAACTAAACAGCATCCGGTTTATGGACGTATCCTGAGTCGCCTTAATTAAAATCAGACAGTCGCTGAGTTTCTGGGGGCGTTTTGGGAGAATGTAAACAGTTTACACTTGTTTGTTTGTTTGAAGTGTTGTAGGTAGCCCACGTAGTCAAGACGCTTTTACAACACATTTAAATCCAGTCGTGTATATCACTTCTGAAACCGCACACACACACACCTTATCCAAAACTATAAAAAAAAAATAGCACAAACAGGCCATATTTGTCAGTACAAACATAGCCTAAAAGACTAAGACACTGGAGCAAAACTCAACGCAAAAACGCGATGTTTGATGTAACACCTATTTATTTCACCCTTAAAGACAGGAGGAACGAATAAATGTGTTAGTTTGGGTAATTGTTTCGCTCTTTGAGGAACAAAGTCCCCGCATTGCCGTGTTCCGTGTGTCTGGGGTGGTACCACTGAAGGAAGGGGCATGCTCCTTTATACTGTACCTTCGTGGAGCCTCGGTGTGGACTGGTAGTATAGGTGGCCTCTGCGCATGCGCGTTAAAGGCTCACCTCCGAGCTTCTTACCTGACGAGCACACACCTGGATTCAACACACGGAAGCAGGCTGTCCAGATTCCCGACTCAGACGTGCTGGCTTTCGTTACGTGGCCGTTTCCTCGGGCTCTGAGCCGCCTGGAATTCTGGTTGGAATAAAACCTGGGCTTTTTAATCGATTCCGGATGAAACTCTGTGAGAACCGACAGATCAATACAAACCAGGCTTTCGCACGTGGGGGCTTTTTTATTTTTTGAAATAAAAGCAGCGTCTCGGTGGTGTGTGGTAGTGTGTGACAAATACTGAAGCGATTTTGGTTGGATTGTAACTTTATTAGAAATTTCCCGAGTTGGGTTTCTGCTTGGAATAAAACCTCACCTGTCTCGACGAGACTTGGAGTACATGTTTTTGCTGGCACACCGTATGTTATGGCAGTATAGTCTGGGTAAGATTATGGCTCTCTGTGAAAGACATCCCTGAAGCTATCTTCTGTGTGGTCTGTATAGGTGGCATATTTGACACTATGCAGTATTGACACAGTAATATTCTGGCTGTCTTTACATCATTATACCCCATGTTTAAAAGTTTATATATATATATATAGTAAAGCATGACAGACATCATTGTAAAAAGTAGGGACCGCTGCTTCAACCTTCGTGGGAATCTCTATCTATCAATCTATCAATCTATCAATCTATCATTTCCCCAGTGCCTTTTAGTTACCATGTTTCAGTTTGGTAGGAGCGAAACATCAGCCTTAATGTCCTGGAGAATGTATAAAAAGAGAATCATTTCCCAGTCATCCTAAAAAGATCTTAAATGTCAATGAAAATGTTTATTTTGGACACCGTAGATGTTGAACCCGAGTAAAATGCCTCAGAGTTTTTCCTTTCCCAATCCTCTACTCATAAGCATTTAAACTGGGCTTTCTTTCAAACCTGAATTGTTCTATAACCGTGAGTAAATCTTACCCTTCAGAGATTGTGCATACAGGTATTGCTTGTCACTGGCTTTTTCCCTTCCCTTCTTTCACAGGTTTAGGAGTCAGTGATGTTACTCACCTCGTGTGTCAGGTGAATCATTGTCTGCAACACTCCCAAGAAGTACACGCACACCACTATTCGTTCCCACCACAGAAGAATGACTTTGATCCGCAGACTGCTACGCAGGCGTTTGCACCCATGGAAGGTTGCCATTGTGGCGCTAGTGTTCGTCACATTTTTGTTCCTGATGCAAAGAGAGGTGGTCAGTCAGAGCCCACAGGAGGAGCCCTGGCTCAGAGGTATTGTAGGGAAACGGGACACCATGCTGGGCATGGTAATGGGGGCCGTGAATAACTTTAGGGATGCCATGCCAAAGATGCAAATCCGAGCTCCAGTGAGGCAGCAAGAGAGCAGGAGCAGCCAGCCCTGTCTGCCTGGTTACTACACAGTCGCAGAGCTGAAGCCTGTGCTGGAACGGCCCCCACAGAATCCCAGTGCTCCGGGAGCCTCGGGGAAACCCTTTCATATGGAGAACCTCAGCCCAGCTGAGCAGAAGGAGAAGGAGAAAGGCGAGGAGAAACACTGCTTTAACCTGTATGCTAGCGATCGTATCTCACTCAGTCGAGACCTCGGGCCCGATACAAGGCCACCAGAGTACGTAGGCACTTTGTGTTTTGTTATTTAGCAACATTTAAACAAAGCTATTTGTCTGGTTTTAGCAAAGACTAGACTGACCTATAGTGTGATCCTGGCAATAAAATATTGGCAGCAGATATGGCCTGCGATCATTTACAGGGAGTATTTCTGTTAGCCTTTTTTATAAATATAATAAAACCCAATATACTCCAAATTCAACTCGAATATTGTGTGAGATTGTTTGCTAATTGGAAAATGTAGCACCATCTAGTGTGTAAGTTAAGTACTGTATGGTCATCCTTAAACATAAGTGACCAAATTCCAGAAAACATAATGGATAAAACGACCACCTTTAAGCAGAAATATTAACGTACATATTTCAATTTCTAGCACACATGGAGGCTAGAACTGAAAGACACTATTTATATTTGGCTGCTTCTCTGAAAAACCACAGACTTTTCCTGAGACATTGCTTCAGCATGTCTGCCTGCTTAGGTGGCTGATTGAAGGGAAAGAAGGAAGACGTTGAGCTATGTCTGGCTAATTACACAAGTCTGTTCTTGTTCTTATTAGTTTCACTAGGCAATTTAGACTGTCCCAAGCCCCGTTTTATTGTTCTTTTCTGTTGTAAAGGGTTTCGGGTATCCAATGAACCACAGATATTTCATGGATGTATTCACCTTATGGTCATACACCCTGCTTTATGGCAGTGGGGAAATGGAATGCATCTGTCTTGCTCCATCTCTCCAAGCACCATTCCAACTATTTCTCTCTATTTTTCTCTCTCTTTTCTTCAGATGCATAGAGCAGACATTTAGGCGCTGCCCGCCCTTGCCGACCACTAGCGTGATCATTGTGTTCCATAATGAGGCGTGGAGCACATTGCTGCGGACTGTCTACAGTGTACTCCACACTTCTCCCGCCCTTCTTCTCAAAGAGATCATCCTTGTTGACGATGCTAGCACAGATGGTAAGGACTCCTCAGCTTTTAGGACTGCGGGACCACCCATATGTTTAAATGAACTAAAGTCAGACAGGTGGCCCACTTTATAGCTCTCTAGCCAAACTGCTAAGGCAGGACAGTATGGCCTAGGTAGATCTTTGTACCAGTGGCTAATAATGGGCAGAAGTCATAGCTGTCTGTGATGGGGTGGGGTGTGGGGTTGCAGTATCTGTTGAGAGTGTTTGGGAGCGGTAGATCCAATGGAGTTCTATTATACACCCTATGCTTAAAGGAATCGTCCCACTGTTAGGCTTTAGTTATAAACTAGCCCTTAGAATGACCATGCAGGGACTGATTAGATTAGGACTACCAGAATGCCATGGAGGCCATTTTTCCCCCCTCATCCAAGCACCTCAAGCACATTTTTATTTTACTATCAATCATGTGTTTTCATTTCTCATTCCTGAGGGATTGTTCTGTTTGACTTTGTCTAAGTTTTCTCTTCTCAATCCCCTCTGTTCCCTATGGAAAGCAAGCTGTAGGTGTGTAAACATGCTTGATTTCAGTTTCCATCCATCCTACAAATGTAAAAATCATTGCTTATGACGTTAGTTTATTTTATTATAATAATATTAAAAGCACTATGCTTGTGAGATCCTAACATCTTCTATAGAGCGCCCTGAAATAGAAGGTGTAACAACTGTGGGAGTCATGACATAATGTAAGTTTATACAGGGGTGTGGGGCAGACTGACCCATGTTTCTCCATGGAACCCTATAACACAGATTATCTTTGATGATATGGGCATATTACTACCAATGCCATGTGTCAAGTATTGAGGCATTTGGCTGGAACAAAACAGAAAAGATGCTTTTATACTGAATTCATCATCAGTAGAGTTCTACTGTTCTTCTGGCAGCAATTTTCACTGCATTATTAGCAGGTCATTTTTCTGCATACTTTACTTCTGCCATTTCTCTGGAACAGGTTACATTCTGTCATAATAATTTTGTCCCGGGACCCTACAGGCCTAGGGTAATTGAGGCCATTCTGGTGTAGGCTACCATTTATGGTCATTTCTGACACCTATATCCCTACATAGTGCATAGTGTGCTTATTATGTTCAGGAGTTTTTCTTTATGATTGTTTTCTTCATGCATCCACTACTGAGGTCTTCAAAAATCTTCTATATGGTCCTTCTGAGGTTTTGCACTTTGACCTCAGAAATCAGTGTGTTATTTAAAAGTCACATTTCTGGGATTCAGAGGCAAATCAGCAAAACTGGCAACTGATATAATTATTCACGGATTTTCCTACAGCGTTTCACGTGGCATAGATTCGGTTCGGTTTCCCTAAGATAACAAAAAAGTGCATGTAGGCACAAACACACCTTGACTGTGTTCTCAGCTGTAACAAACTCATTTTGGTTTTCTACCATTCAGAACGGCTGAAGGAAGAGCTGGATGAGTATCTGAAGCAACTGCACATTGTGCGTGTGGTGCGGCAGCTCGAAAGGAAAGGCCTCATCACTGCACGACTTCTGGGAGCCTCGGTAGCCACTGGAGACACCCTCACTTTCCTGGATGCTCACTGTAAGTCAAAAAAATACTGAGTCATCATGAGTTTGGGGCTTTTGCATTTGTACACACCCACACTGTACCTTGCAGTGCAGGCACTGCAGAGCTTGTTCTCTAACAAAACAAGCATGATGGCAATAATGATGGTCCTCACTGGAAAGTGTGTCATGCTGGTTAAGCTCATAAAAATTGTTATTATTCAGTGTGGTTTCACACACTGTTTACATAGAGATTTTCCAACGCACCAATGCCTTACAAGCACGCAGCTCTACACTATTGTTCTTGGCAGGTCAGTTTAGTCCGTACCCACACTTCTCCCCCGCTGAGTGCTTGAAGCTTGCACATCCTTGAAACACTCAGTTCCGACTTCTGCCACAGTGGTAAACGACTAATCTCTTAAATGCTCTTTATATGCAGGTGAATGCTTTCATGGTTGGCTGGAGCCTTTGCTGGCCCGGATAGCAGAGAACTACACAGCGGTGGTGAGTCCAGACATCACAACTATCGACCTGAACACATTTGAGTTCATGAAACCTTCTCCATACGGGCAGAACCACAATCGGGGCAACTTTGACTGGGGCCTGTCCTTCGGCTGGGAGGGTTTGCCTGATCATGAAAAAAAGCGGCGTAAAGATGAGACCTACCCCATCAAGTAAGACATAACACATGGAGTAAACCGATAAGCCATTGCAAACAATCCAGGACTGAAGGACATATTTGTAAAGAATAGACCTTCTTTATCATTTGCTTAGATTCATATACAAATCTACTGATGTAAATTAATGTTTTTTTTTCTTCTGTACTATACAGAACGCCAGCATTTGCTGGAGGACTGTTCTCTATCTCTAAAGACTATTTCTATCACGTTGGGAGCTATGATGAAGAGATGGAGATCTGGGGAGGAGAGAATATTGAAATGTCTTTCAGGGTAAGAAATGGAAAAACAAAAAAAGCATTTACACTGGGTGACTATAAATGGGTGTGAATGAATGTGTTCATGGTGCCCTGTGATGGACTCATGTCCAGTTTAGGGTGTACTCCTGCCTCAGATCCAGTTTTCACAGCATTCTCACTACAGGCCAGAAGTCTGGGCTCACCCTTGAATTTTCTCAAAAATAAACGATCCACTGCTTTGTCAATCTTTTATGACAAGAAAATATTAGAACTTAAAGCAACTATAACTGACTTCTTTTCAATATTTTATACCTTGTAGTCACACATTATTTAGCTCAAAAGGCTGAAACTATTGGTTTTAAAGAAGACATATCATGTCTATCTTTAGTGCACTGACATTCACTTTGTGTTGGAATTCTATTTCCTGATGTCTTGGCCTTTCTTGATTGTGTCTTACTTAACCAAACAATGGCCATCAGTCTGCCTGTCTCTGATGGATAGATAGATGGATAGATATCACTTAATATATTTTATAAATGAAATATAAATATATGGGTGTTTTACTCGGGTATCATGCAAAAAGAAAAATGAAAATGAAGACCTAGCTGTAGTGACTCATGGCCTTCTGTCCTCATTAAATATAACTATTGACTCAAGGGATAGCGATTCAGTGTTCTGGACAATGTTGCCAGGTCACAGCAAAATCTTGAGCCAAAGTATTTTTTAAAAAGCCACACAACAAGACCTGAAACTATCCCAAAACATTCAGACAATGGAAAAGGGAGCTACATTTTTACATGTGTTTCTGAGTCTTTGGGTTGGAATGAAGTTCACCTTGGTGCACACACATTTCTGATTTGTAGAAAGTTTATCTGCCATGTGTTTGCTTATCACTGCCTGACCATTAGCCACTGCATAATCTTTAAAAACCTATTATTTGTTTATTTGAATTATATATTTAATTCCAGTTATTTTCTTTAAAACAAGATCTTGGCAGCTGCAGATTATTTTTAAAGGCACATGTGGACTTGCTTTTCCAACCACAACCTTGTTCCAAAACTATCCCAATTTGGCATAAAAACCGTGACTCTGGCAACCCTGGTTCTGGATCATTTTTAGGATTTGAGAGAAATTCTGCCCAAATGCTGTCAATCCATAGACTAAATTTGAATGTTATTCCATAGCTTTTCTAAATGTCTACAAAACTGAATTTGCAGCTGAGTTTTCCTTTTACCTATTTGCATTGAAATTTACAGTAGTACATGGAATAATCTACATATGTTCCCTCCTTGTTTCCTTACCTGCAGGTGTGGCAGTGTGGGGGTCAATTGGAGATCATCCCTTGCTCCGTTGTGGGCCATGTGTTCCGTACTAAAAGCCCTCACACCTTCCCTAAGGGCACACAAGTGATTGCGCGTAATCAGGTGAGGCTGGCTGAGGTTTGGATGGACGACTACAAGGAGATCTTCTACCGCAGGAATCAGCAGGCTGCACAGATGTCTAAAGAGGTAATGCAAGGTTTATGTGAATTTACTTCTGACTCTAGCTGCTTGCCATTGTGGTATAAAGTTCCAAAAACTTCCGAAAACTGTGACTCCTCTTTTTTCCTTTCCTTACAATCTCCAACTAAGATTTCATTCATCTCCATGTTGACAGATGGATGAATTTGCTTTATGCCAAGGAGGTAGCAGTGTTGATAGTTTACATAAGTTGACACTTTTTGGCAGCAGAGCATTAGTATGCTTGATTATACAGTACACGTCGTATGTATAGACATTACATAGTTTCTCTGGTTGAGACCATCAAGAACTGGCTTTTGTAACCTGACACTTAACACATGCTGCTCATGCATGTGTGCATTTATTATTTTCCAGACATAGATTAAAACAAATCCATGACCTGAAATTAACTTTCAGTAATTCTATTAAATAAAATCTAGGATTAATCATCATGTGTCTGAAGATGATCATAATGTCTATGCTGGACTAAGTGAACAGAGGAGGAACAAAAAAAGTCATTCTTAGACTTCCAATCTCTTGCTATCCTTTGTTTTTCTGTGGGTCAAGTTTCTCATGTTCACATGATACCGAGTTTTGAATCGAAAGAGTATAAAGGGTGTGTCTGTCTTAATGGAGATTTTCCCCATAAAGATCATGCACTGGTCTGTGCCTAAAGTGTCTATGAACAGATGTAGGGTCTCCTATAATGTACATTGGATCACACGTAACACCACACTGTTGTGGTTGCACAGCAAGGCCTCTTTGGAATGATGAATGCTCTCTCTACGTGTCCAAGAAAGTTCCACTGAGAGATGATTTAAATTTTTAGGTAGCCATGGCTTAGATGGGCACTGCATAAAGACGATACTAGGTGTACTCTGGATGTTCATCATTTTCCATGCCTAGATGGTTCTGCTGTCATGTTACAAAGATTTGTGGCCACATATTTGCTGTAGAAAAAAAGTGCTTGGTCATTTCGCAGCATTGAGTTGATTTTTAAGACATCTTGCCAAACACTCAATTTGAATCCAAGCTTTGCTGCTCTTTCATGGCCCAAACCACTGAAAACCATCACCAGACTTTCAACATGTAGCCAAGCCCTGCTGCTAGTCTAAACCCGAGGGGAAAGACTGCCTGAAACCAGTTTCTATATAGCCGGAGGGAAGCAAAATGGATGGTCTCCTCCTGATTCAAAAGCTGCCTCAGAAAAGAACCACCTTTATTAACATTTGTTAATGGCAGTCTGGGTCTGTTTCCACAGAGAACGTTTGGCGATGTTTCCAAACGTTTGGAGCTCCGTGAGAGGCTACAGTGTAAGAGCTTCTCCTGGTATTTAAAGAACGTGTACCCAGAGGTCTTCTTGCCTGATCTCAACCCACTGCAGTTTGGCGCGGTAAGTGTGTGCGTGCGCGCGTGCGTGTGCATGTGTACACAGAGGCGGTTCTCATTTTCACTCATTATTTCCATTTATTACCTCCTTTTGCCCATTCTCTCTCACTTCTCTCTCTTTCTCATCCCCCCCAATTTGGCTCTCCAATTCTGTCTTCAGTCTTTTTCGCTCTCTCTTTGTCTTTCTCCTTGTTCCAATAAATACTCCAGACCGCAGAATGTTGTGTCTGGCCACTGTGGTTTCCCACACTGCATCTCTCCCAGCAGAGGGTCTTGGAGAAAGCTCGGTTCCCTGTTTTAACAGCTTGGATCTTACTGCCCTGATGGCCCTCTCCTCCTTCAATTTATTTTTTCATCTAACTCTTGCCTCTATCTATCTATCTGTTAGTTTCTGACTGTGTGCACACTCTCTTCCCAGATAAAAAATTCAGGGAAGGACATGTGTCTGGATGCAGGAGAGAACAATGAGGGAGGCAAGGTGCTCATCATGTACCCATGCCATGGCCTGGGAGGCAACCAGGTACCACCATTTAACTATTACCAGCATATTCCTTTCACACATTCCTCGTCCCTCAAACAAACTTTTTTTTTTCTTACTCAGAACAAGAACCTGTTTTTTTTTTTATTTTTTTTTTTAAGTTATTTTTAAAAAAGTATTTAAATTGGTCAGTTGTATTTGGGGATTTAATGCATAGTACTTCATCCCTATATTGTAACATACACATTGTATGCAGTATATGAAATGTACAACCCTTTCAAATATCATTTGTATTAAATAGTATTGCTTTCCTCTTCCCCTCCAAACATGCATATATAGTACTTTGAGTATTCGACACACCGTGAAATACGACACAACATTCAGAAGGAGCTTTGTCTACAAGCAACTGATGGGCTAGTGAAACTCCAGGATTGTCAGTATAACGGCCACAACTCCTTCACTGGACCTGAACAGAAATGGGAGCTGCAGGAGGTAATGAAACTTTAAGAGCTGCCACATTTTTACACTGTTTACTAATCCTTCTCCCCTGTGGCTGGTCATGCTGTTTGATCTGTGCTTAAGCAGCACTCTAATGAGTTCTGAACAGCCTCAAGCACTGTAGCATTGTATAGTTCTCTGTGCAGCCTTTCTTTGTCTGAAAAAGCATAATGATCTGTTAAATTTAATAACGTGTCGGGGCATGGTTGTCTGAGGTAGCAAAGGAATCACCGACAGACAAATCCACATGAACCAAATAGTGTTCTTTGGGCATATTTGTTCAGTTTTTTAGAGATGGAGAGAAGTTGTTCTTTTTCTTGTATTTCTTGCAATACATTTCTTACTGGTTACTTTTATGGGATAGCAGTGATATGTTGCCAATCGTCTCTCTGTGTGCTCTTCTTTGGCTCTGTAGAATCAGCTGTTTTATAACCGCGGGCGGAAGCTGTGCCTGAGCGCTCGCTATGAAAACCCCTCCATGGTCCCCTGCAACCCGGCAGACAGATTCCAACTCTGGGCTTTCACCTGAGATGACAAGCCAATTAAAATACACACTATTGTTACTGAACTTCTGAACAAGAGAATTTTAATTTATTTTTATATGTGAAATTACTGCTGCTGGAAAGATTTGAATATCATTAAGTGGTAAATGCACATCGAAAATACATGCACAATAGAGTAAAAAAAAACAAAACAAGGCACCTTCAGGAAGTATGCTGAAGTTGTACAGTAAAGCACCAAGTGAAGACTTCTGAGCTATTAATGTTTCTCAAACATTCTTTCTCTCTTTATTGAAAGGGCTGTTACCACTGTCTCACATGTAAGAATCTAGCAAGAACAGAGGGCTTCAGAATTTTTTGAAGCTGGCCGAACATGCACATTTTAATGCACCAAAGAGTATTTGTAAGCCCAGTTTCACTAAGTGCAATTCTCCCCAAATGCCCTAAGAATTACCTCTACTCCAAATGTGTTGATCCTGAATAGTCTTGATAAATGAGATCCTGAATTAAACAGGATGATCTAGGGCAGTGTTTTTCAACCGAGAGGTCGTCAGGTGTGCCTCGTGAAAATCCCCCGCACCTCCCGCGCAACATTAAACCTCGAGTTGCGCGCACCGAGAGCGCACAACGATTACGCAC
>JAQMCW010000034.1:15587144-15598600 GCA_030068335.1 Chrysichthys cranchii
TATATATGTATGTATGTATGTATATGTGTGTGTGTGTGTGTGTGTGCGTGCATCAAGGTGCCACACTGTGGAAGAAAGAGTGCAGAACTATTATTAATAAATATGGGAGGCCACTGTCTCTCATACGACAACTCACTACCACTGCACTGTATCAGTGTATAAGAGTGTGTGCTCTACATGGATCAATATTTGGGCAACGTATTCAACCGACACAAAATTGTAAATGTAACAAATTACATTGGTTACATTCTAAGAGTCACTGAAACATACTTAAATATACTATATAGGTTTAGTAATTACATTATATTCCCATTAGGAATGGAAATAATAAATTGGCCAGAGAAATATAATCACAAGAAGAGTGAAAAAAAAAACTGGTATGAGGTGTGGAAATAAGCCTATTCATAAGTGAGTATGTGTCTCTGCCGATAAATATGTGTGTGTACCTCTGCATTAGTATCCCTGCCTTTTTCCTGCACAGTGTGAGTGTTTGTGTGTGTGTGTGTGTGTGCGTGTGCATGCTGGGAAGCGTTGCCGCACTCAGCTGACTCCTTGCTGAAGGGAAAAAGGGACTGGTGGAGGAGTAACAATGGAAGCAGATAATGAGGCACAGTGCCACATTCAGACCTACTGCCTCCCTCTCGCTTCACCTCGCTCCTACAGACAACTGGCACCATGTTAAACCGTTTACAGTGAATTTGATTTCATTATGGCCACAATAAGCAGGATTTCACATTTTTGCTGTCAGTTATATATTACAGATGCTCTGTTCTGGCTGACCACAAAGTATATTATAACATTACGTAATATAAAATAACCTCCACTGCTGACCTGACCACAAAAAAAAAAAAAAACCCTGAGTACTTTTTCTCAGAATATGGAGTACAAAAGGATCCCACATGGCTGAATTACACCCAGTGATGCATGTATCTGGGGATGATCATATTGTCAGTTTCACCTATTATACTATTTAAATCACTAAATAGTTGACATTGATGCCATTCTGTTTTATCTGAAATGAGTAAAAATGTCAATTTCATAAAGAATCATATTCAACATGCACTTATATTAACTGCAAAAATCACAGCAACCCCTTTATCATAGATTATACTTGCTTCCTGAATTAGAGCAGATGAGCAGCAAATACCACAAAGAGTAATAAATAATAGATCAGAAATCTTAGTGTGGCTTATAGTAGATAAAAAAGATATGAGCGGAGAGTATGCAAAGGAAAAGGCAGAGGCAGAAGAAGCTCCAGGGGCAATGTCCAAAGCATCAAGAATTGCACAAGAGGAACATAACCAAAAGCTTTTTTCTGTATCAGTGTCCACATGAAGTGGTAGCAATTGTTCGAGCAGTACACAGACTGGGAGAAAAAAAAACAGATGAGATCTGAAATATGTACAAAAACCTTTAACTACAGGACATAAAAATGAAAGACTAAACTGGTGAGAAAACAGCCAAAAAAAAAAAAAATCAGACTTTGTTCAATCCTAAAGGTTGGCCAAATAGGCATAATGCTTGAAGCTTCTTCATCACATACTTAAAAGTAAAACATGGCCAATCAGCCTAATGACAGAAGCTAGTATTATGCCCAGGACTGCCCTTTAAACCTATTAATGGCAATCCATCATTGAGGAAAGCCACTAAGGATCTAAACCAATCTGCTGAAGAGAAAGCACTAATACCCATCAGATCAGCTTTCCTCTTAATGACAAATGCAGTCTCAAGCTAAACGAATGGTAAAAGAATGATCAGCTAGATGAGGCACCGGCTCCAGATACTGGGCAATTATCTGTATTGACAGATGAGAAATCACTCAGCTGAGTGACGAATGTGAGTCAAAGAGATATTATTTCTGAACAACAGATACTAAAATGCAAATGTCTTTCAAAGACTGGATGCCATTGAGAAATCCCAGGGGGCCTTTAATTACAGTCGTAACAGTTGTGAATAGTTTAATCAGAAATTCAAGGGAGGAATCAGTCTCTATTATAAGGACAAGTTAATATTTATAATACTGACAAGACAATTTAACATTACGAAAACAAAGGAAAATACAATAAGACAGATTCTTACCTTTTAAAGAAGAATATGCTTGATTTCAAATTTCTGTTAAAAAAAAAAAAGAAATAAACAGAAATCAATTCCTCAGTACTAAATATAAATCATGAAGTTGGAAGGCAGATGGAAAGGTATTACGCATGGCATGGTAAATGCACATCCAGTGCAACACCACAATTTTTGACACATTGTGCTATCCGTCCACCCCTTCTCTAATCCAAAAAGCAAATAATGTTAAACACAGCAGCAGCAATACAGATATAAAATAATACACTTTATTCTCTTGATTTGCAATTCCTCTAGGCTGTTTTTTGTTTTATTGTAGTCTGTTTTTATCTGTAGTACAGTAGCATAATTTTAACAGAATGGCTCCTTCTTACCTTGCTCTACCAGCTACAGTTCTTCCACACATATTGTCACACTGCTCAGAAATATAGCAAAAAACCATCTAATGCAGTCCACTTTTTATTACCTCAGCAGAACATATTCATGATTAAGGCCTGTAATCATGGGTAAAAGCAATGTGTAGCGTGTCTGCCCGAGCCCCTGCGTGGGCCTTGTGAACGCTTCCTCATTACAGGAGAGCCCAATTCCCATGGGACTGGGCAAAGAGGCAGAGCTCTGCCTCACACAGCTGCCTGTTCTCACAATGAGACTCACTCACTGTTATGTATAGTAGGCTCCATGTTAGAATAAAAAAACAAACAAACCTATTATCTTTGTTTCTTTAATTCCCAGAACTGTATACCTTCCATATAACACACACACACACACACACACACACACATGCAAGCTACCCAAGAACAGATTATACAGTGCATTATTATATATGCACTACATCATTAGTGCACATATAAAACAGCTCAGGCTTATATTTCTTTGCAACACATATGCACATAGGCTATATTTATTCGCTCAGATATCCTTCAGACAAATGAAAGATTACTGTAGTCTTATGATCTAATTAGAACCCTCTGTGGGCTATTAAAGCTTCTTCTAATAGCTTGTTGCATTGGCTTGGAGTGGATCACATCAGTTATGCATAATAATGCTGCAGGGATACAGAACACACCTAAACACAATGGGATCACAGACTCAGGAAGAGATCTTGTTGACCTAATAGGTCAACAGCACCACCACGGCGAAACACAACCGATCCCGTGATGCTGACAATGAAACACAGCGCGTGCACTTACCATTCATCTTCACGAGCTCCTCAAGAAACCTGACAGCAGCGACGCATGGAGCGGCTTCGTTTATCTTACACACGAGGGAGGTGCAGGATGGCTGAAGGGTCGCATATCATGGAGGCAGTGACGCTGTGGAGAGCGCTGAGGCTTTTACTCAGCCGGCAATCGGCGCCTGCTCACAATCGCACTGACGAGCAGAAGCGCTGTTCCGGCCGACGGGCAAACAATGGTGCAGGCAGGGCAGCACTGACAGCTCCGCCGGCCACGTGACCAAGCTCCACCAATCACCGCACAGAATAGATAGTCGCCTGCTTGGAACGGCTAAGTGAATATGTTGCCAGATTGGGAAAGTTCCTTCTCACATGGAGCCCTGGCAACTCAGCTCGGGGAGCAATTTGTAACCTGGGGTGGTATTTTTTAGTTACACGTCGGATTGTTCTGTGGTGGAAAATGTATAATGAAAGCAAAGTTTCATTCATTCATTTACTCATTCATACATTTTTAATACGTGTTTTCTACTGGTCAGTGTGGGGATGGAGCTGGACCTGGGAACTAGTGATGCATGGGTCAACCCAAAACCCTGACTCACACATGACTACTGGGTGCAGGGTGGGAACACATCCGGGATGGGTCATACTGCATGGGTCAGGGTTGTTTAATATGTGCACCAACCCAACCTGTTATGGGAGCCAACCTGCACTGACTGACCCGCATAAATGTGCGTGAATCAGGTAAACCACCTGAATCCATCCCAAGCCGTAAACCACCAACTTTAGCCAGGATAGCAATGGCATCCATATTACAGAGTTTTTGATCCATCCTGCTGAAACCCACAATATCTTTAGAGTAAGATTAGTCTCATTTATAGTTACATTACATTACAGTCATTTGGCAGACGCCCTTATCCAGAGCGACTTACATCCAGCTCATTTATACAACTGAGATGAGGATTAAGGGTCTTGCTCAAGGGCCCAGCAGAGGTAGCTTGGCAGTTGGCTTTGAACTCACAACCTTCCAATCAGTAGACATCTTAACCACTGTGCTACCCCTGCCCTCAGGGCAATTTACTTGGGGCAATTTAGCCGGTTCAAACACTGCCATGTTTCCGGGGGCTGGGAGGAAACTGGAAAACTCCAAGGAGACTGATGTGGACATGGAGAGGACATACAAAACTCCAAACAAATTGAGACTTGAGCTCAGGATAAAATGGCTGACTCCAGATTACACTGCCTGCTCTGCCACCATGCCTACTTGAGAAGTTTCTAAATATTGAATTATGACTGAATAATGCTTTATTATGAATAATGCTGTAAAAGTAAAACAACCACATGAACTGTCTTTGCATTTAAATGGGCAAAGATTCTTTAGGTACACTGTTTTGAGATTTTCTCAGTAGCTGGTAGGGTTGGTCCTCTTGTCTAGGATTCATGGAGAACATGCAATAGCTTTCTCCTCTGTCTGCTGATAAAATCCCACATAGTTACCATGATTAAAAAAAATCATAAACACATAGTCTGTAACTTATCATTTCCTCCAGAACTTTTGCTCTTCAGAGAAATGAGAAGAATGTGATTGCAGGAAATAAACATTGCACAAAATCATTCAAATTTCCACTCCTCCAATAGGATAAACTACTTATCCTTATATTCTCAGGGCCCAGGAACTCCTTTAACCACAGTTTGTTTTCCTGGGGTATAAATATGATGTTGCAAACATGTAAAATCCCTTTGTCATTTGTTAGCATGGGAAAACCAAGGAACAGAAAGCAGACAGATTGCTGTTGAACTGCATGTACCATGTAGCAGTTAAATTAAAATTAAATCCAATTTGGGCCATAACAAAAAAATTATCTAAAACATTGGAAAACTTGAGTTGAACCCGTGATCACACTAAAACTGCATGAGCACATGAAATGCAGTGTCTCATCTTACCAATGGGCATCATGTGTTTGTCATCTGACGAAACCATAATCAAACTTTTTATATCCAGAGCCATTAAGGTTTTGTGACGAGAGGCGGGGCACACTCTGGACAGGTGACACATTCTCGCTCACCTTTACACCTAGGGGCAATTTGAAATCACCAGCTGACCTCATCTGCATGTGTTTGGGCTTTGGGAGGAACAGCTGGAGGAACCCAGAAACTTATTGCTATGAGTCAACATTGATGACCACTGCAACCCAGTGCTGCCCCACTGTAAAATATGTTCATTACTGCCCTGGGGCTGTTTGGTTTTGCAAAGCTCAATTCTTCTAACTACCAATATACTGTATTTCAGCTCAAAAGCTGGGGCTTAGAGGTTCAGATTTGGTCATGGATTTGAACAAGATGATGAGGACAACCATGCTTCCAGGTCAACACAGAAATGTTTCAAGAACTACAAAATCTCATTGTTTAACTCTGAGCCCCACTGAAAATGTGGTAGTAAGTCCACATGCACAAACCTAAGAGGCTTAGTGTTGTTATGCTCTCCAGGGCAAGTGATAAAAAATATTAAGTGTAAGGTGTCAAAAATATTGCACTATTGAAGAAAAATCTTTCTGCATGTTAAATAAGATATCACTTTATGCATGTATTGTTAGTTTAACATGGCAGTTTTGCTCTCTGAAATTGTGCGTACAGCGGACCCTTGGCTCATGAACTTAATTCGTTCCAAGACTCTGTTCATGACCCAAATCAATTTTTCCCAGTGAAATTAATGTAAATACAATTAATTTGTTTCAGCCCTCAAAACATGTTTTTAAAGTGCATTATGGGTTTATGTGTGGCAATAAAACATAGAATAAAATTAAAATAACCTTAATTATGGTATGAACCATTTTCCAACAGAGGTCCCCCCCCCCTCAATTTATTCCCTTTTACCATGAAATCCTGTATAAATAATAAGCTCTGTTTCAGAACCTTGCGTTTTTCCTGAATCCTCCTCCGATGATGTGGGGAGACCTGGCAAAGGTTCTGAGCTGGCAGATTTCCTCCGTCACTAAAAGAGGCCTAAACACAGACCAGCTGAGCATGCTCACAGATAAACTCCTTGGTGAGCTCCGTGTACATATCTGTCATGTTTCATTCTATACAGAGCTGACATTTATCTCTTAAGGTCATTGTGGTGATCTTTGGTCCATTTCTGCAGCATGAATTTTCCCTACTTTATGTGCGAATCCATGATCGAGGTGACGTGCAGCCCTTATAACTCTTAGAATGTAAAAACTACTTACTAATTTATTTTTAAATACATTTTCAACAACCTCATGGTAAGAAGGTTCTGGGACCTGTGTGGAGCTTGGGTTCTCCCGGTGTCTCCATGAGTGTGCCGGTTTCCTTCCACAGTCCAAAGATGCACAAACTAGGTCAACTGGTTACTCTAAATTGCACATAAGTGTGAATGTGAGTGTGAATGATTGTTTGTCCATGCGTTAACCCTGTGATAGATTGCCGACCTGTCCCGGGTGTAACCCTGTCTCTCACCTGGAGTCAGGTGGGATTGGCTCCAGCTTCCCCATTACCTACAGTGAATAAATGGCATAGAGAAATAAAGGCTGGATGGCTAAAAACTCATACGACACTGAAATTACGCCGATTTTTTAAATTTTTTTTACACAGTCTGGATGAGATTTCGAATAATTTGTGGGTAATCTTTTATTCTGTAGGAACAAACTCAAGAAGTAATTTTAATATTCACCGAGCAGAGGGTAAGTTATTCAGTGCCGTTTCATTTTGCATTCGGATTGGTCAATAGTCGTAATATAAACGCAGGTTTATATTAGTGAGCTCTTTTATCGAGGTTATTATATCATATGAGGAACAGAGGAACAGCTCATTCACAGGGACAGAAGAGTCGAATAACATTACACTTTGCACTTTTTTGTCCTCTTAACTTCAAAAGAGAGGAAAAGAGAGGCAGGGAGAGAAAGACTGTCTCTAACTGCATCGGCGTAAGTGAGAACAGGAACTAACTCAATTTGTAACTGATGTACAGTGCTGATTTATAAGGGAAATAATAGAGCTGTTTTAGGGAGATCATCTACAAGTTCAACCCGAGTGTTTTATATATTATACCTAGCATTTCGTGTTTTATCCTTGTGTCTGTAGGTCCTGAGGTTAAAGGAGACCCGAACACTGTTGTCTACTGGAGTAAGTTCAGTAAGGTGAGGAGCAGTTTACTAACATTGCTATAACACTGTTACAGGTCCACTTTGATCCATCATATATTTGTGTGTATCACTTCCCCACGTCATGGGGATAAGGTTTCTGAGGAAACGAGTCTTACTGAGAATGATAACATGACGGATGATGAATGAGCATAGGAATAAAACCTAAACAGAAGTGACAACTGGGCGTGGTTAAAATGAAACATTTCCATATTGTGTGTGAAACATATAGAATTAAATAGTAATAGAGAAATGTATTTTTCTTTTTTACGTTCTAATCATTATCGCAAAGTTGGTCTTATTTAATTTGAAAATATTCATTAATGTGATTGAGCATTAAGTGTACTTCAATTTTTTTGCATATTGTTTATGGCTTTTAGGAAAGTTGTAAGTCGTTCAGTTTCTGGCTGTGGATCTGTTCCATCCTGGAGCTCATTGACAAACATTCCCTTCCTCTTTGGACTGATGGGTGAGATAACTTTCCATTATTTTGTTTCCAATAGGCTAGAAGATTGCTTTTATCAGGAAAAATACATTTTTTGGAGCTGTGATTCTGATTGGAGGTGTCAGATGTTTCTTTAACATTTATAAAAAGTCAGGTTTTGTAACAGAGATGAAGCTGTAACTTTAAGTTTTCCAACATCTTCAGGACAGAGGTGTTTGCAGTTTGTTTTTAATTTGTTTATGTGGAGTGTCTGCGGTAAACGTCCCTATGAATGAGCTGTTACTATAAAACAATTACTACTATAAAATATATTAGAAAGAGTGCATTAACATAAACCTGTGATTTCAGCTGCAGGACTGTCAGCACTAATGTTACAGAAAATGAATCGACACTTTCTGACCAGCCAGAATCCAGCTCTGCGCTATGAAGTTTCACATCATGGCTCTGTAAAAATCAATCCAGCAGGTGGCCATAGTGAGTCGTGACAGCTCAAAGCCAGGGTCTCACTTGTACCTGTGTGTTTGTGAATAAATAACCACGCCTCGCTGTGTTGTGGCATCTGCAGGTACATCATGGGATTTGTCAGTAAGGAGATGGAACTCACTCTGCTGAAGGACCGGGAGTCAGGAACATTCTTGCTGCGCTACAGCGAGAGTCACCTTAGTGGAGTCGGAAAACGGTGAGATCTACCACTTCCACTTCAGATCTGCAGAAAATCAGTTTGGCAAAAGCAGGAGCTGAGAATCTGTTTTTTTTTTTTGTTTCACGTATTCTCCCTCTGTGTCCAGGTTCTCCAGGTTCTCCTCACTAACCTAAAACATACGAGTTGGTGGATTGGCTAAGATAAATGACCTCTCATGGTGAATGTGTGTGTGTGTGTGTGTGTCTGTGTGTGTGTGTGTGTGTGTGTGTGTGTGTGTGCATGGTGCCCTGCGACGGACTGGCATCACATTCAGGGTGTATTCCCACCTCATGAGCAGGATAGGCTCTGAATTCCCTGTGAAACTTTCAGGAAGTGATTTTGTCCAAATAGCAATAACAAATGTTCTGTGCATATTTCAACATGTGTCCAGTTTTAAATTAGCCAGATAAAATATGTATGTGTTTTGGGGTGACAAATTACTCGCCTAAAATATCTGCACTGAGTGTTATCGTGAGATTCCAGGCTTCTCCTGCGAGTCCTAATGAACTGTGTCGAGCCGTACACCAAAAAAACATCTCAGTGCACTGCCTATCGCTGATATCATATGAGATTATAAACTTATTGCAGACAGGATCGTCCATAAGAACCCTCTGAAGTTCCTTTATCTGGACATTCCTAAAGATGAAGCTTTCGGGAAACATTACAACAATCAACCGGACCGTAGGATATAACCTTAGGTTGTTTTAAACAGGCATTTTATTACCAAAAAAACAAACAAACACCAGAACACCTGACTTCCTGTCTCTTTCAGCATGTTCAGTTTATCCATACCTCTGGGATTTTATGATTTTTGTGTCTGTGAAGTAAGCAGGAGATCTTTTTTACTTCATCAGAAATGATTGTTCTTCTTTAAACATCTTGTTCTGTCCCACAGTACCTGTGATTCCTATGAAGCAGAGTGACTCATTATCTTCCGTGTAACTTTTTCTACTTTTATTAATTGTTTTATGTTCATTCAGCACCACTCCGCTTCCCTGCTCCTCTCCGGAGCCAACGTTGTCCCCTTGAATACCACACATGCTGAGCCAGCACATCAGCCAGTTCGAGCTCGAAAGTGTTGTAAGTGTGCTAGTTTTCTTTCTCTCTTGCTGCCTAGAAATTTTGTAGCAAGTTATTGTAACTGCCATCAGGCAGGCATGGGGCTTGAGACCGACTGGGTTTTCTATGCATTTATTCACTTTAGAAACTAAAATGTACAGTAAATAAGCCTTCACGCTCTGGGGGTCATTGAGCATGGAGCATCTGACGTAAAGCATACTGCATAGTAACAGAAATATTCATACAAAAGAATGTTTTCTGTATACTAGATGAACAAAACCATGATAAAAACCTTTTTTTCCTCATTCATAAACCTTTCTATAGGCAGTGGACTTGAACCGTTATCTTAAAACTTTTTCACATTTAAACATTCACATGTGGTGCAGCTTACCTTTAGAAAAAAAAAATACAAATAAGCTCAGTGTGATGGTACTGTTCATTTGTGGCACTTTTGTGAGTTGGTCTCTTGACACTATAGAATATTCCCTTGCTCAAAACAAACTTCTCACAGTGTTTCAAATATCTCAAAATTGTGACAAGTTCCTTCTCTATGTAAGCAGGGAGTGCATCCTGACCACCTGGGACCAACTGCAGTTTCCCACTCGTTGTGTGACTGCAGGAGAGCAGATATCTCATCCATCTCGATGGATTGAGTGTGGACACATAAAGGATCAGACATACAGTGGCCCTTCAGTCGGAAGGTTGTGGGTTCAAGGCCCAGGACCAACAAGGTACACTGAGGTACCCTGACCAAGGTACTGTCCCCAAGCACTGCTCCCCGGGCGCCGCCCTGTTCGGCTGCCCCCTGCTTCACTTGGTGAATGGGTCAAATGCAGAGAAAGAATTTCACTGTGTCACACTGTGCTGTGGTGTGTTTCACTTGTGATGATCACTAGCAAATTATTATTATTAATTATTATTATCATGTATTCCAATGGCAGGCATTGGAGCAGCGGAAGGCGTCTTGAACAGAGTCACTCATCACACCCTGAACCTCAGAAAGAGGACTGCTATAAGGCTCCTTAAGTAGTCTGGAACTGACTCTCTCCTTCACAAAGGGGACACGACGGAGGGCATCACCAATGACATTCTTTGGACCTAGGACATACTTGACATCAAAGTTGTAGCTGGCTAACTTGGCCCCCCAATGTTGCTCACAGCAGTCCAACTTTGGCTTTGTCAGGCCCTTCAACCAGTGGCTGAATTTTTCAGACAGCACACTTCAAAGCTAAGAATTCTAACTGGTGTGGTGGGTAATTCTTCTGTGACTGAGAAAATGACTTACTGGCAAATGCAATGGGCCTTGCCATGGTTTCTTCTTCCTTTGTCATTGCAGAGTGGTCTCCTCATCAGGAGCATAGACTAGCAGATCATCCAAGTAGCAAAGCAGGCTTAGATAATTCTGATCTCCAAAAATGCTAGTCATCATAGGCATAAAGTTTCCAGGGCTACTGCACAGACCTTATGATAAACGATTGCACTCATACTGTGAGGAATCCACCCGAACAGAACGCGCTTCTACGGCGCTTGGAAGAGCACCTTTCAAATGCACCCGTTTTCAGTGGCACAGTTTGCAGTGTTGCGCTTTTGTGAGATTTTCTAAAAAAAAAAAAAAAGTCTTAATTACAGTATTTCAAGCCCTACAATGCCACCCAAACGTTCTGTGCCTTCTAAGGCTTCTAAGAGCTTCTAAGAGCTGCCGTTCTGCGCCTTCTAAAGCTTCTAAGAGCTGTAATGCACAGCACAGCTAATTCACATTCAAGTTGTAGAACTTCACTGGTGAGTACACATAAAATTTTATATGTTGTTAAAATGACGTCTGTTTAAGAGTGTAGAAAGTGTTTAAGAGCATAGGACGTGTTTATAAGA
>JAQMCW010000034.1:15616333-15643150 GCA_030068335.1 Chrysichthys cranchii
CACACTTACAAGACTATGGTGTTGTCGAAGCAAATGTCTGTGAAGGTTCTGTCCACCATCACCATGTCTGTTTCAAAGATCTCCCCTCCTAACTGCAGCAGACAGAACACAGCACAGCGGTGTAGCTCTGACAGAGAGAGAGAGAGAGAGAGAGACAGAGAGACAGAGAGACAGAGAGACAGAGAAAATGGAGCAAACAGACCCATGTGTAAGAACAAATGCATTGGGGGACTCTATATATTTCCTTGTTTGCTCTTAGACTATCTACAACAATGCTTTCAGCAGAGGAGCATGCAGCCTAAACCTTTGTAAATATTGAACTCTGTCTGTACTTGTGGGGAGTAAATTACAATGAGCAAAAGGAATGCACGATAACGTGCCACAACGTGTGATTATTGATGGGGGTATGGCAAAAAATATCCTATGAAATAATACTAGAAGAACATTTTGCCACGCCTCATGATATTTAGGTTTTCCGTGTAAAACACGGAAAAAAAGTAAAAGATTTCTATGTCTAATAAGCCTCTGGTTAATTCGAGTGTGTAGGTGGTACAGAAATGCTAACACTACCAATGATACTCTGAACAATGTTATGTTGTTACATCACCCATGTGTGATTAAAAACATACTGTACATGGATCAAAGACAGCTATATTTTAGAAATTATGCTAGAGGACTGATGCTGGGTCACATTCATCAAACACACATCAGAGCAGTTAATCAGTTAGCATTTTACACTGTTGATTCTCACCTCCTTTGTTTTTAAAGTACTCTGTGTCTTTCCACATCAAAGGGATTCGAAGATCTGTTGTACAAAAATGCACAGACAAGTTAGAGACACAAGTGACACAAGGCAGTTACTACCCTGATACTGGTGTGGGCATAAATGTGAATGTTTCATCATTCCAGCCCACCTACTGAGCCGCACACAGGCTCATATTTTGTTACGCTCCACCTAAAACCAGCTGCACTAATTAATAAGGATGAAGCCATTAAGGGATAATTAATGATATAATATCTGCAGTGTCTGAGGAATTATATGGTTTGTGTGTGGCCAGTGTATGTACACTGCCCATGCACTGTGTTGCAAGGTAACCTAAAGCCTCCCGGTGTGGTATTTTAAACTGCCAGCTATGCAAAAAAAATGTCACAAAGATGGGTGTGTGGGCGTGTATAAGTCTTATCCAGCTCAGCTATAGGGTAATAACACTAAACCTCCCACTTTGAAAACCTTCATAACTCCACAATGACCTTCTTTGCTGCAGAGCTAGGCCTGGAGCAATATTTCATTACACTCCAACACACACACACACACACAAGTTTATCTCAGCCAGCAACCACAGGTTGAATTAACTTGAGCCAGATTGAGAGGAAGAGAGAAAATATTATAGTGTGTGTGTGTGTGTGTAAGATTAAGAAACAAAAAAAAAAAAAAGAAAAAGTGGGAGGTGGCATCATAAAGCCACTAGACTGCAAAGCTAATATATAAACCAGCAGGGTAGTGTGTGAGCACAATGGAGCCTGAAGAGTGGTCAGGAATGTGATGCGCGCACACACCATGTAAAAAGAAACAATTTCTGCTTAGCAAGCATTTGCAGCAATCAGGGTTACATTACATATATGTTAGTCAAGTCTGCACACACCTGAAATGGCAACTTTGCCTTTACATGGAGATCGGTCATCCATTGGTCCTGCATCTGATGACCTGAAACACACGTTCTTCATCATCATCATAATTATATACAGACTGGCACACAATTACAGTGCCATGGTTAAACCTGATTCCACAGGAGATCACCATCAATGTACTGAATCATCATGTTGAACAAACAACACATAATGCATTAGCTCTGAATAAGAGACTGAATTAAAAAAAAATGCACTCAAATCAGGAATGATTAAACAACAATGGTCAATCTGAATCAAATCATGATTTGATTAAATATAAATAAGGCATTTAATACATTTAATATTCAGATGAACAAAAAAAAAAAAAAGAATCAGCACTTACATTTGGAGTCTCTGTACGGACTTGCATGAGACATACTGAACACTGGCGCAATAACTTTACTGGTTACACTCTGACACAACGTCTTGTTGTCATGGTTAAGTTTACTTTTAAATGCTCCTGTTTACCTGAGCATAAATTTGGCTCGGATTACGTAATGCACATGTAAATAAAGATTCGTCATGGATGCACAAACAGGGCATTCACAAACTGAGTCAAAACCAGTTTATTCACACTTATGATAAACACTCACTGCACGAGGAACTATTTAGCCTTGATGCTGGTCATGCTGGATGAGATTAAGGATGCACCAATGGTTGACTGTCAACTCCTGAACTTTACCTGACCCCTGTTCAGTTTTTCCACTTGGACTTCCTGATCTCACATGTTGTGCAGGATCCCAGACATCTCTGCTTTATATTTTGATGCTATCCACTGCCATTTTAATGACCAGCTTTTTCTAGGAACGACAAAAGTGCATGCCTGTTTTTCTTCATTTGTGAAGAAATCCTGGGTCACGTATCCTCTGACCTCATACTAATTACTGCTCCAGCTCTAAAGCCATGTGAACTATCTGACCTTTTGAACTATGTCTCATGACTCTCTGAAACTACTTGGCTTTCATCGGACTCTCAAACAGAATAATATTGATCATTTTCACATTTTTTAGATTGAAACAGGCCTTGAACTAGGAAAAACCTTAATGAACCTGAGGTCATACCTCCGTGCCACCCGCTGCATGACCTGCGCCTCTTTCATGCGTTGCAGCTCCGACATGTATGCCATGATGCGAGCGTTACAGGTGAGTAGACTCTTAGAGGCTTCCAGCGCCTGATCTCTCTGTGAACATGCAGCCAGGAGTTTACATGCTCCCTCTCGCATACGGATCTCATAGTCAATCTTCTTCTGGATGTCACTGTCCTGGAGCAAGACAGAAAAGCTAGAGTTAGAATGCTGATCATTGAACTTAAGGAAAAGTTTAACAGAAGACCGTTTGCTTATCTTAAACTATGCCTTACCCAGGCATAGTCATAACAGCGCAAAATAATTTACTCAACAATTAATTTGATAAGAAAGAGAAATCTCTTTCCACCATATGCAAGATATGTTTAAGATGTAGAGCTGAAAATAACTAAACAAATCTACATCGCTTTTACAAGCCTCAAGACGCAGCCACAAACCTCCCCCACTCCTAAGAAACTTTCCCCAACATGTCTGTCTGCTCCACACCAGGGCAACTGTCAGCACATTGTGTCTGTTCAGTCATGCATGAAGAAGGGAGCAGAAATTAACACAGTGGAAGAGCATGGCCTGCTTCAGGGTGCCTACAGACATGATGCATCATTCATGACCTCCAACAGGGCTAGGAACACCTTAAACACACACCCTGCGCACTGCGTTTGTGTACGAGCGGGAATTGCAGTCAGGGAATCGTAGTCAGTGCTGAGCAAGGGAAGAGGGAGGAATGTGAAAGGATGAGAAAGAAGAGAAGATCAGGAAGTAAGAGAAAATAAGAGCAGGAAGCAGGGAGCTGAGTGTTGTCACCTCAAAATATCACACAATCTGTTGCAATCCAGAAAACTGTTGCAACCTCAGCAGTATATCAGAAAAGTATATGGTGACAATTTTATCATGATTGCGACATCAATACTAGTCATATTTCACAGCCCTGCTCACCAGAAACGCTAAAAAAAACAAAGCCTTAGAAGCAATGACAAAAAAGTAATAAGGGAGAACAGCTGTGAAAAGAGCACAGATGTTTCACCTTTGACCCTTTAGGGATCATTTCCAGCCCCTCCTTGAGATAAAATGCTGCAAAGTGTCATAATGCCGGACTGTTTTGTGTGTTTCTGTGCTCCTTTGAATTATACACTGCAGACCATTTTGGCCACTTAATAGGCTTGCCTGTTGTGTTGCTATAGCGACATCCCATAAACCCACGTTTGCGTATGACGAGCTCGTTAAGAATAACCTGGGCTCCACTTAGTATCATGACTGCTCCACAGACGCACACAAGACGTATACAAGGCATGTGCACATACATACACACACACACACCATATAATCACCATCACTACTTGATTAGAGCCACTTTTGAATGAAAGGGGAAAAAAATTGTACCTTTAGTTTCATTGTAAACTACAAGACAAACTCATAAGGCATATTCTTGCTTATTGAAACACCATTACGGTTAAAACAAGGCGTTATCTTCGTTAGCAAGCTCAAAAGCCTGTCTCGTCAAAGTGTGTAATGAGCTCAAACCGATATCACATGTTGAAATTCAGCGCGAACTATGGGCGTTCCACATTGCTGGAGGATATAAAAAGATATCCAAGTATTTAGGGGTGCCATCACCAACAGCTAAACCATAATTCAGAAGCGGATGCAGTTATTTTTCTTCCTCTTCTTGGCAGCGCACGCCTTTGAGTGAAGGAAAAATTACTGCCAGGAAGATTTACAAAGATCCAAAACAAACAGCAAGAGACCTGAAAGTTCTTGGACGCGAGAGGAATAAAACTTCACAATCGGACATATCGTTTTCATATTTTCACCCTGGAACTTATTCATCACATAGTTTCACCTTTATAAAAAAAAAATAATAATAATAAAATAACGCTAATTTCCTGCCCACCGGTCCTACAGCCTACAATACATATTCCGTCAGATTCGTTCAGAGTGTACGGAGAGTGATGGCGTTTCCACTCCTGTACTTCCAGGAGGTACAGTGAAAGAGTTCACAGTTAATTCAAAAAATAAAGTGGAACGCCGGCTCCCAGTTCAGGCCATGCCCACTTTGGGGTTAAAACCACATACAGATTCAGATATGGCTGTTTGGAGTGCTGAATAGATATATCGTGGCATTGCGTTCCAGTCCTACAGCTTTGAGTGTGTCGTGTTTCTCCTCTGAGCCAGCAGAAAGCCCGACAGTATTTATAGCAGTCAAACAGCCAGGCTGCTGCTCTGGGGGCTTTCCCAAAAACAACTCCGAGCTCAGCTCCTCTTCAGTCATAATGACTTTCCTTTTCCGCCACTTCATTCGTCTTCAGCGGCAAACTGAAGCAACAAAATAATCCAAGCTTTGGCTTCAGACATCAGCTCTTACCCTGCGCCAAGAACAGGGGATAAGCTTCAAGATGAAGTCTTTACTCTCAACAAATCTGGTAAATGTAAATGCAAATGACTTCTATTTAGATGGAAATAATGCGCTGCCTCTCCCTCCAGCTGCTCGAACAGGCGCACACGCAGCGTGTACACACACATTTATTAGGAGTGTGAAAATGACGAGTGGTGTGTACATAATAGGCACAAGTGTTCAGAATCAGCGCTGAGAAAACAAGCACTTCACGCCAAACTAAGCGTTTGCCTAAAGGTAAACATTTGTCAGTGTGGACAGGTTCGAGATATACAGACGTGCGCGCGCACACACAGCCAGACAACCCATTGTTTGGTCCAGGTGTCAGAGAGGGCAACATGCCAGGGAGAAAGACAGAGGGAGTGAATGAGAGCTTGGCCAGTAGCACAGGAGGTGAAAAAGAGAGGGAAGGAGGGATAGTGGGAATACACGAGGATGACGAGAGAGGATACAGCCATGCTTCTGCTCCTACATAATGTATACTGCGCGCTGACGGGAGTAAGTAAGCAAGATGAGACCATCACCATGCATCAGGGCAGAAATACAAAGAAAGTGCTTTGCCACCCCCCCCCCCAAAAGGAGGGGGGAAAAAACCCATCCTGAACTAGGTGAAGAAAATAACAGAATTTAAAACGATGGAGCAATATAGGGCTAGAAACATTTGATCATTGATGCAAGCTAAAAGCAACACTGCGTAGTAAGAAAAGCTTTCACGTGTACCAGTAAATTCTTCTCCATTTACTCTGTGACCTGAAGCTAATTACTAGCTTGCTAATGGACAATAATTATCCAGCACCACCTCCTCCATTGTTTAACCTTCAGATACTCAAACTGGGCTCATTACTACACCAGCCCCATCCCCGGCCTGTATAATTACACTGTAATTGCTGAAGAATTTGGAATAAGGCCGTGGCAACACGACTGCTAGACTACCGGAAATGCCTTTTCAGGCAGGAAGCACACTGAGTCATGGGAAGTGACTCTGGTCTTTGGAGAATACCCTTTAGTTTTTGAAGTCTTCCCCCCGGAAACTTAGACGGCAGCTCTTTTCACATGACAAAAGGCGCATGACATGCGCTAAGCATCTAAGCATCAGCAGAAGAGTAAAAAAAAAAAAACAAGCGCAAATAAATTTACGAATAAAATTTCACTTTGCAATTCTTTGCTTTGCAGTTAGCACACCTTTTACAATGAAAAGTTCCACATTTTCATCTCATAGATATGTTGCTACTGCCATTCGTTGCCTGGTCATGGTGTCTCATTGATGACCGAAAGGAAATGAACAAGACAGATCGTGTAACGGACTGATGTATGAAAATGTTCTTGGTTGATAAATGTACGCAGTTATAGACAATGACGTGCCATGTGTCACTGGTGACTATCCATCATTTATCATAGGTGAGCAGTCAGCATTTCCTTTTTGTGTCTCATCACAAGTGAGACAACATGGTGCAAATTAATGCCGATTTTGACATTTCCTTGTGCCAAATAAATAAATAAATAAGGAGCAGACATTAAAAGTGGGTAGTGCCAACAACATACAGATGAATCTCCATACACGCATGATTTCTGGAAAAAGCAAAAAGAAACAAAAGAAGAGATTACTTTTGAAAAGACTACTGTGGAAAGAAAAATCCTGATCTCCGCAAGGACAAATCTGCTTAAAACTTTTGGGAATCATACACTGGCAATTACCCTGACTGTTATACTCACTCAAATGGTTTATATTGATCTGTGAAGTGCTGAAGTCACATCCTGCACTAAAAGCCTGACTGAACTGGCTTTCATCATGGCTCTGCTGTGACCCGGACAATAGAGGCGAAAAGAAAAAAAATGTGAGAAGGAAAGAGGGAGAGTGAAGCGTTGATGGCCAGCCCTCGCTCGACACAGAACAGGGGAAATGGAAGGAAGCTGGAACCATAAGTGCACATCTGTGTAAGCTGGAGTGAGACGAAGAGGTATTGGGAGGAAAAAAAAAAAAAAAAAAAAAAAATTCACTGACCGCAGGCATGCATCCACTTACACTGACTTATTAGCATTTTTCAAACCTTGTAAGAGTTTATGAAGCAGCTGCAGCAATAACCTGAGCAATGAGGTTTTGCTTTTGGCGTAGGATGCGAAATCGACAGCTACAGTAACACAAAATCTATGATTTATTCATGACTGAACAATGTGAAGGCATTATTCCACTAATACTCTTTGGTATTGATGTTTTGTGCACAATGACGGCCAAAACCCACGCAGAACTATAAGTTAACCATATATATCCATGCAATTTAACCGTGACTGAAAATTTCACTAAATAATATTGGTCTCATGTAGTTCTGCTAGGTAATGAAGCAAGGTCAGCACTCTTGCTGACCAAATCAGGTCTCATATTAACAACTCAAAGAGGGGGGAAAAAAAATCTTTTGGGCGTCATGCACTAATTCACACTACTGACTACTGCAGACAAGCTTCAGGTGCTGGTGCAAATTATACCTACACACTGCTCTTACAGTGCACAAAACTACAGCGACGCCCGTAAGCAAAATACAGAAGGAAAGGCAAAATTCCTGCCCACACCCAAAACGCAGGCTTTCACTGACCGAGGAGATCCAGGCTCCAATTAGCTGACCACAGTTATGCGCTCACCCACACACATACTCGGTCAGCATGATCCCAGTGCACCTTCTCTCGTTCAGAATGAAGATTGATGGAGGGACAAATGTTCTCACAGCCAAAAGTATAACTGATGGTGATCATAACAGAGGTGAAGACATGAGAAATCCATTAACTAGCCCAGTAGGCAAGTGAGAGCACCTATGTAGCAATGTGAATCCCAGACTCATGTTATGGATTCTTGGAATCTTAACAGATTAACAGATGGAAGCTGACAAAAATGTACCAAATGTATGGAGAGCTAGCTAACTAGTTACCTGTGTTAATGGAGAGATAGGGAAATTACCATGTGTATAATAACTAGGGAAATCAAAATCTAAAGGCAATTTTTAAATTACATCAACCAGAGAGCAAAAGACAAAGCATAGGGTGGAGACATCCGTCTTCTCCAGTGAAGAAGAAATTCAAAAGTCAGACCTCCTCCAAGAAAAAGGTCTTTTGGGACATGAAGGTCCTATTCTGGTGCATTTCCACATGCATGGGCAACAGTGAACAGTGCAAATTACTGTGCACTGCAATGAAATGAACTTAAACCTGCAATTCGCAGCAAAAGAAGAGGAATGCTGTCCAAAACAGTCTTGCTGTACCATGACGATTCTCATACAGCACCAACGACAGTAGAGACAGCGTAAAGGATCGGGTTCGAACGTCTTCCACGTCCTCCTACCGCCTGGATCTGGTGCTGAGCCATTATCACATTTTCGGACCACTGAAGGAGGTGCTCCACCTCTGGTGATGAAGTAAAATAAGCGGCGCTCACCTGGCTTTAGGAGCAGCTGAAAAATGTCTTCTCTGCGGGAAAACAGAGGCTAGTTGGACAATACAACAAATGTGTCGTCTTGCATGGGGCCTATGAGGAAAAGTGATGTTAAATTTCTTAGCTACTTCTTACAGTTTATTTACTTTCTGATTCTTCCTCATCATTCTCTTCTAATGTAGGACATTATGGTTGTGCTCTCGACAAAAAGTCTGCAAGTGATTGGCCTGTGTTGGAGATTTAGTGTTCTGTCCTCACGTTGCATGTAAAACATATAATTTGAGTCAGGCTAGCATGTCTAACTGTGAGGGGACTGCTGAGTCTGACCACTGATTTGACCATTCCTGTAAAAAGAACCACGACTAAGAGCAAATCGGACATTAAAATCTTCGATACCACTTACTTTACGGCATTTTTATACATGCTGAAGAAACTGTAGTCTTCTGTAGGTTTATAATATGGCATTAGCATTATACTTGTTGAAAACCCCAAATTTATCATGCAACATGAAATTGTCTTCAGCTGTTAAGATGAGATATATTTGCCATGTTGCTCATTCACATCATGACCCTGTTCCCACATGATCCAAACTTTAACAAAGTCTGCATTGAGTCACACAAATTCTAATACATGCCCAGTTTCTCTGAGGAACACAATTGTTTGAGCCCTTTTTTTTTGTTTTTGCATTGGCTGGTCGTACAAAGACAAGATGTGTTTGTTCATAGCTTTTGAATATACTACTGGCACAACGGTCCACAGTTATAATCCCTCCATTTGCAGCAAAAAAAATAACGAAAAGCAGAGCTGCCGATTTTTATTCCCACAGCCAAACTGTAAGAAAAAGGGCTTCGGCAACAGCTAACTGGACAATTAGTTAAGCAGCGTTATGTCGGCTAAAACGGCATTCCATTAGAGCCACAGCAGCACACTGCTCTCGTTATGATGAGTACAATGGGCCATTTGAGACATGTATGCGCGTTATCTGCAAATGCGTGCTGTGTGCCTTTGAGACTGTAGCCAGCTGTTCTCCACAAAAAGGGAGCGCAGGCTTCCAGCACAGATGCGTACTGGCTGGAGATGTGGAAGAATCAGAAACTTATTATTTGTCAGATCTCCAGAGGAGAGGAATTTGACTTATCAATGCAAACATCCATCATCTAAACCACATGTACAACTAAGTGACAAATTAAAGGGGGGAGGAAAAAAAAAAAAAAAAAAAAAAACTTTTAGTAAGGCGTTGTTCATCACAAGTTATCAGAAGAGCTTCAATGCAGCCTGGTGCTGAAATTCTTCCAAAACTGTCTCAGTTGGTGATTCGATGATAGTGGAGGACACGCTGCCTAACAATACTCCAAAATCTCACATCTCAGGTGTTCACCTGGGTTGAAATGTGGAGACTGAAGGATTTACATAATTGTCGGGCACATCATCCATTCAGTAAGGCTCATGTCTGTGGATGGGGTCATCGCAGAAGAGACCACTTTTATCAGGATAGATCTTTAAGAGTATAAAAAATAAGTCTGAAGAACTTGCAGTTAAAAAAACAAACAAACAAAAAAACAAAACAAAACACAACTATCCGAAACCAGTGAAAACCAGCAAACAAAAACATAAGTGAGTGTACTCAAGACAGAGCAGGAATATTTCTGAACTTTAAAACCGTCTACAAGGAAGAGAAAAAAAATTCCTAGGCAAGCACAAAAAGTGAAATAGACACTCGCAGGCTGTGATTTCTACTACAGGGGGTGTTCCTAAGTACTGCGGAACACGTTCCACAGTTTATATTTGCTTCCCAAAACTGTTAGTCAGTTAAAAAAAAAAAAATCTGATTTTTAAGCACATCTGTTCACTGGGAAAGTCAACAAAACATTGTGTGATCATTTGCAAAGTACTGCCTGAATTCACTAGTACAAGACAGTAGAAACATGACACACCTATTCGCCATCACCTCATTTTAACACCATTATGTTATGACTATGAATATGAATACAAAGCCAGAGCAGCAATAGTTTACACACCCTTGAGTGCAATGGAATGAACCACAGCTGTGGAAAAAAAAAACCCCCAAAACATATCATGCAATGTGGGCTCCAAAACTCTGAGCAACTGATTACTACCAATTTGTCTGACTGAAAGAACGCACGACATAAGAGTCACTGTATTAAGCATTGCGAAATATAACTGCACAAAAATATTTGAATACACCGAGCATAGCCTAAACCGTCGAACAAAGGCTAAAATAAAATCCACACAAGCAGCACTAAAAAGATCCTTCACAAAGGGAGTGCACATAGGGATGGACCGCTAAGTGTGGTTTCTAAATGAAGACAGCCATAGGAGTTGAGAAAGGGCCGAGTGTAATGTTTTAGGCCATTTTCATCTTTTTCTTCCTGGGAGCGCTTGGTGAAGCATGATTGTAATAATAAATTCATTAGACAGCACCCCAGGCAAGTAAAGGCTCCAGCGTGCCGCTCAGTCCAACAGTTTAGTCGGCCAGAAACCTAAGCAACTACACTAAAAAATGCTAGCCAACATAATGTAATAACGTACGCACAGTAAATTATCTAGTTAAGTGCATTAAAACAGATTATTAATAAGGGAAACAAACAACTTTATAACCTCCTGGTGATGGGGCACCTGTGTAGCCACTGTCTTTATCCTCTGCTGATTTTTAATGTACATACGGTGCATCTTTTTTTCCCCCACTTTGAAATTAGTGACTTTTTTTTTTTTTAAAACTGTTTACCTCTATATTTCACTTTGCCCCACACCCGCCTATCAGATCACCACCAAGACTCCGAATGAGAGCAAGGCAGTTTCCGTCTGTATCCAAGCAGAGGGAAGAGCAAGCTAACACTGGCCGAGCTCAGATAGCAGTTAATCCCAGGCTTCAGTGCTGCTTAAAGGTGCGAGATGATGTACTCTAATGAGCTATGGAAAGTACCATGAGCCTGAGGGACACTTCTTCTGATGAGAAAGTCCATGTGCCATGACCTAACTAAAGAAGCGTTTTTTGATTAACCCTTTCCTACTATGTTATCAAACGGTCCTTATGAGACCGTCCACTAATGTCCACCAACCAATGAGTGGGTTGAATATAAGGGTGAAATAAAAGTTAGGGTCAAATATGACCCCAGGGGTGCTACAGGGTTAAGTACTGCCTTTTTAAATTGTGCTGAAAAATACACACACACACACACACACACACACACACACACACACACACACACACACACACACACGTGTTCACTATAATGCTATGATGCCTTTTTTGGGTAAACCCATATTGGGTATGTATAGATAAGAGGTAGTTTATGATGATTAAGCCAGTGTGTGCAGGAGAAAAAATAAAACACTTCTACCTTTTATCTTCATGGAGGTACTTGATATGGATTAGAGAAGCACTGCAGTACACATTACATTTATTATTTTCAGGCTAGATTTGTCACAGCATCATATTAGGGTGAGTGTCTAAGTGTTCAGGCAACCAATCATATGGCAGTTAGTCAAGGTATGGTTATTTATTTGTTTATTTATTTATTTTTAATGAAGTGCTCGTACGAAGCGAGGACTTTTTCTGTCAAATAAAAATGCTGAATGGACACACGCCCAAAGAGCTCAGCAGTGCGGCCAAAAAAACTGCTATGTGGGCACACACCGTGGTGGTGTTATTTCTCTCCAATATCCACTCCGGTTATTCATTATCCATATCAGTTTCTGGACCAATACTACACACTAGCAGCAGACTGTTGCCTGTGCTCAAAGCAAAATATTGCATGTCTTCTGTTATTACACGCAGGAATGGAGACATGAAGGCATGAGGGCTGGGAATAGTAAAAGCAAATCTGCAGCTAAAGCTTTTCTGAAGCAGTCTTACTCATCTGTTTAAAACACATCTCATCTGCACACACATCTGGCAAACACCAAATAACTGATGCTTTGGAGGTCTTTGAAATTTTAGTGGCAACAGTTTAACATCATGCATACCATCTTCATTGGGAGGCGATTAAGAAGGTAAAAAAAAAAAAAAAAAAAAATAGTACATTTTATTTTCACATATGATCATTTCCTGATTGTATTTTCCGATGAATAAATGAGCAAACGAATGAGCGTTTGCACAGTACATTTTGTGCATTGTGACCAAGATCCACACACAGCTATAGTTACTAATGGATCGCAGTGCAGTGGTATCAGTTGTTTTGTCTGATCAATGACGACTCTGTGTCCAGAAATTAATGCATTTAGAGGAAAATGATGCCTTCAGCATGTACAGCCAAAGCACACACCCACACACAACTACCCACCCACATACACTCTGACATTTGTCTCTCACGTGTTCACACACACACACAAGGAAACAGGGGGCTCAAGAGATCACACACACACTGCACACACAAACAAATGCACACCTTTGTCCAGCTGCAGCCTTTATTTCCCAGCGGCTACACTGATGCTCTGAGAGCAGATTGCAGACAGAGCAAGAATGAGAGAGAGAGCAGATCAACAAGATGCAGAGAGAAAAAAAATAAAGGGGAGAGAAAGAAAACAGACACGCCGGTAAAATGAAAGCACAAAGAAGACAGAGCAATGGTTTAATACATTACAAAGAGAACCAGCATGGACCTAACTACTGCTGCTTCTACAGGCTTCAATTACAAAAATGAGGAAATGGGGGAGGGAAAAAACCCTAAAGAACAGTGACGGACGTGAGGGCAGAGAGAGATGCAGGCCATGTATACGAGCTACTAATGTGCAGAAGTGTTCCATTAACACATGTAATTTCGGGACGTCAACCACATGAATGCTGGCACAGGGAGAAGCAACACGCAAAAAAGGAAAGTAGTGACCTAAAGGCCTCACACAGGGTGTCTAAGTCACTGAATCAAACAATGACAACAAATGCCAAAAAAAAAAAAAAAAAAAACCTTCCTGTATTAGCCTGCTTATGAAGAGAGATAAGGACACAAATGTGACAGCAATATGCCGTTCTTGCATTGATGCGTGACTCAATCAGGACACATGCTCACCTTAACCACACAGTTGAATTGAGAAAAGGCCAGGACATTTTTTCCAATCTTCATCTGTCCAGTTGTGGTGATCCTGTGCCCAGGGCAGCCTCTGATTCCTGTTGTTATCCAACGTGATCTGCTGCCGCTCTTGTAGATGGTTACGGCTCACCATGGTTGTAATGAGTGGTTATTTGAGTTACACACGATTCCTGTCAGCTCAAACCAGTCAAATCAGTCTCCTCTAATCTCTTTAATCAACTGTGGATTTTCACTCCCAGAACTGCTTCCGGCTAGGTGTCTTTTTTTTGTTCCTTGTTTGCATCATTCTGTGTAAACTCTAAAGCATCACGGAGATCAGATTTTTCTCCAATCTGATGTTTGGTGTGTACTTTAACTGAAGATTTGATGCATCACACTGCTGCCACATGATTGGTTGATTGTATACCAGCCTGACTCCTGCCTGCATGTTTACATGCTCAAAATATTCCTTTTTTTTTTTTTTTTTTTTTTAAATGTTATACAGAAAAAGATAATAAAAAAAATAAAAATAAAAAAAATACACTGCTTCCATAGCTAATGAAATGAATATTCCACCAATAATCCTGTTTACATGTGGCTGTGCACACCCTGATCATCATAAAACGCCCTGATGACGTACATGTAGCTGACTGTAAACAGGCAAGAGGCTTTGTGTTGAGAACCGCTGTAAAAAAAAAAACACGCATGAGACGCATATATCCCGACCACACGGTAAGCATGTTCAGAGAATGCTCCTAAAATCCAAATAATATCTGCATCCAACATGCCTTGATTGAAAAATGCTAAATTCAGAATATTGTCCTATTGGGAATAAGAGTAGAACAAGGGAATGATTAGTGTGCACGCAAGCATACTGAAAGAGTAGTGGAAAAGGTGTTTCCGTTTTCACTGTTTGATTGGTCAGTAAGTGTTCGTTTTCCCCCCCACAATTGTCAGAGCTGACAGCAGTTCTGGCTATAATTCATATCACAAGTTTGCTCGAATACATCATTTCTATAGCAATAATTCATTCACAGGGACATGCATGGCACGTGTGCCGTATACATACCAAACAGATCAAAAATCAAACAACAACATAAAGATATCACTCTCCTTCACAGAGATTCTGATCCGTTTTCACTCTGATCGTACCATCCTGGGCACAGAAAATGGATACAAAACTAACAGAAACGAACAGCCATGGTTTCTCACAGTCACAGCTATCCGATCCAAAGTGACACTCTTACAGATTTATATTGAAACAAGAGCAGATCAGTCAAGAGGTTCATACAGACCTCCCTAACTGCTGGAACTGATGTCCTGAAAGCATGAAACGAACCATGAATTTCAAGGCACTCGCATAACACCCACACATACTCATGCATAAAAAATAAAATCGCTGGTGTAGGCAGCTCTTAAGGTATGACCAGTCATGTAATGAAGGAACCAAACCATACAAAAACATTACAGAGTATGGTCTAGAGGTCCTGGGGCCAGACCAGCACTGGTGCAGAAATACATGAACATAACTATTAATCTCTCCAAACCAATTACATCCTCACCAGCTCTCCATCTTCATTTGGTTAGTCATGTGGATTTGAGAGTGCGTGGTCAGAAATAAGGGCTGCTCTGGCCATGTTTTCACTCAGTGCTCTTGTTAATCACTAGGTCATGTTCAGAAAATTTTGGTTATTGGTTTTTGACTGCAGAGACTGAGCACCTCTTCAAAATCACTGGTACCCTGGTGAACCCAGGATTCCCTCTGGGGGCAACGAGAATCATCTGAATATCTTCTTTTGTGCGTGTGCGTACGCATGTGGAGATATGAAAATATTTCCAATCAAGTCGAATGCCATGTTTCCTGGAACCTTCTCCCCAAGTCAGTGCTGGTTCAGAATGATCTGGGGTTCACAGAAACATTGTTAGATATGCAACTAACCAAGAATGAAGACAAAAAAATATATTCTTGGATGGATTTTGACAGATGATCTCTCTCTCTCTCTCTCTCTCTCTCTCTCTCTCTCTCTCTCTCTCTCTCTCTCTCTCTCTCTCTCTCTCTCTCTCTCCACACAGCTCTGAATTCTTGCAGCTGGTGGTAACATTAATTGACCTTGAACAGTTTGAAGCTTTTCACCACATTCAACACAATTTCTAGCAGCTTCATCTGTTTCAGCCCCATGGGAGATGTCACATGGGCACTGTGATTGGACACACAATGTAACATTTTTCAAGAAGTGACTGGTACATCTGTACATCCACGAATCTGTGTGTGTGCGTGTGACAACGCAGAGCTGACCTCTCACACACAGCTGTGTTCTCCAGGGAACACATTCAGGGCTTTCTGAACCCAAACAGTTCATTCACACTACTCCTACAGCCTGTGGGTATGAATATGAAAAGGCTGAACGATAAAAAGCAAGGCAGACACAGGAAGACCAAGGAAGCGTGACAAAACCTGCAAGGACTTGACCGAACTAAAAGCCTGGTTGGAAAATGTGGAGAAAATTCTCACCGAAACCGTTTCTCCTTTCAACTCTTATTTACAAAAATACACTGACGACTTCCTCCATGTTTGTCACAGCCTGCTCTGGAGTTTCAGGTTTCATGTCGACTATAGAAAATGAAATGAATTTTCCCAGTATGACCCACAAGTGAGGTGCGATTCACTTGCCAAACTCAGTAATGCAGGCAGGTTCTTCCCACGTCAACTACGTTTTACAGCAAGCTGTGAAACGCTTCAGCTCTGCATGTTTAATACACTTCAGTGTTCCTCAGCCACACAGAAACCTTCTCCAACTCCCTGGGCCATGTCGACTACATCTGTTCTTTCACTCAAAGTTGGGGGGGGGATCATGTGAGCCCGTCTTCATCCTGCCAATGATGCTGTTTGACAAGTCAAATATGCTAACCGCAAAAGTATTATAGGATTTATATAAGCTTAAATTGGCAAGCGTGTCTTTTTTTAGGGCACTGAAGAAGAAAAACCACAAAGATGTATCCGACCAAACCTTACAGCAGTTTTGCTAGGCCAGAGACACTCGGCGACCAGCATCTTTCCCAGTAATCCCATTAATCCAAAAGTCCAGTAACTCACTCAGCTAGCAAACACCATTTCCTCCGAATTCTGCCGGCTGTAGGATTAGAATTCCAGAAAGCTCTCTTTGCGAGAAAATCCACTCTGATGGTTGGATACAGACAGGGACATCACAATAGTAAAAACAGACAATGGAATATCATTTCAGTTTTCCTGCTAGGAGGAAAACGAGGGAAATAAAGTCTCTGAGGCGATGCACAGACCTCAAATGGCTTGAGCGTCAACAATAACATACAAAAACATAACTTTCAGTGCTCCAAATTTATGAACACATCCTTCTGCCATTTTAAACCTGCTGACTTGGCTTTGAGGAGCACTTGAAATAAATGCATTCAAATTCAGCTGACTTCTCTCTTGCGCAATCTCTCCTCTCAATATACTGACATAAGTGTCTAGTCTGATAAATGCTTTACCTGATAAGTCAAGACTGTACCTGGGAATTACCAGTGTGTTGTTTAAGACTTTGTGATTCATGTAGGAGCAGAAGGGGTGAATTAATGACTGCATTATCGACTCCGGGGCAGTGCTGCTCTCCATAAACCACGTTTATGATTAACAGTGTGATTATGGATCGACACAATGCCTGAGGAAAATACTGTAGCAGGCTAAGCATCAGATATGAGACACAAACTAAAAGACACCCTTTGGATTATCTGCTTGGCACAACCTCATGATGCAGCACTGTGTGACATCAATACTCAAGCCCTATATAAAATCTGCTACCGAACTTTACTCATCCAATCTAGCACATCACCCAGCAGGCCTGACAAAAAAAAAAAAAAAAAAAAAAAAAAAAAAAAAAAAAGTCTTGATCCCTCTCTCACTCTCCCTCTCTCATCCATATGGTCAGTGTAAAGAAGAAGCTGATCATCTTTCTTGTGCTTTGCACTGATTCAGCCATGATGGCCCCATAAAACAAAACTCCATGGCCATGGTCTTGTCCCTCAGAGTCTGAGATAGAGAACTGCGCTTTCAATCTCTCGCTCTCCTGCTACACTGCACAAACAGTAAGCATCTAGCCATTTTTAAGTCTGTACAGAGATAAAGTGCAGTCTCTAGGCTAAAAATATACAAGAATGCCGGTATGCTCAGCACAGCATCTCTTTCAAGACTGCATCTGGACAAGCTGAGCGGAAATGACATGAGGATCTAACAGCACAACTGAGACACACAGCAGGAGGGATTGGTGTTTGCGAACCGTGTGTGTGTGTGTGTGTGTGTGTCAGCGTGTTCCTCTCGCCTTCATTTTGACCTGCACCTCACTGTACAGTACACACACTCTTTCAATCATGCTCTAACGCCTTTGAGGAGAAACATCTAAATTAGCCATAGTCGTGTCCCGGATTTTCCAGCTGTGCCACATCCTATAATGAAATATAAAATTTGTCCTTGAGGAAACCAGGTCTCGGGCCTCTCAGGTGAGACTGTGAGGGAGAAAAAAAAAAAAGAAAAAAAACAAGAACAAAACATCTCATACTTTCCTTAGCTTTAAACACTGTATTTGGAAAACCAGATCCCTACTGTCCTGGACAGAGTCTCAGGTGTGCTACCATTTTCACTACCAGTGTACAAAAACATTTACAAGCAGAGTTGCTGCATCTCCTACACTCTCAGGGGAGGGGAGGAGAGAAAAAAAAAAAACCCACCAGATCTGATGCACTCCTCCTAGCAGTTATTGTTGCCACTAAAGGATGCTCGATCAGACACCAATAACAGTATGAAATGAAGACAACAAATACAAACAGTCACACATTCGAGATTAATAGCCTAGCTATTGATTTGTTTGCAGCCAAGCTGATGCTTCAGGAGTCAAATTGATCTTGCAGTGAGGACTCAAACATGCATCTCACGCACGCATCAACTCATTAGACAGCTTATTTAGAACACAGCAATTAAAAAGTTGGGTTTAAAGTTTGTCAGTGAGGAATCTGAACGTGAAAAGGTTATTACTGAAACACTAATGCGTATATAAAAAGTCCACATTACATGAGACACACAGCAGTTGATGTGCGATACCAATTCTGAAATATCAGTGAATGCCAAGTGTTAGGGACCCTTTAGTCAGTACGTTGGCGCATTCTGAATGGGAAAAGGATCATATCAGGAACATGATCCCTAAATCTCAGTCACCGATTCTGGAAATGAACATTTTTCATTTTTATATGCATCGATAACCGAGAAACAGCATTATACTGGAATACAACATGATCTTGTTACAAACATTACATCCTTTTGCAGCATCACACGTGGGGAAAATGAGAAACGCCATCCCCACGATCACATCATAAATTCATAAGGGATAAACATCCCTGATGTTTTACAGTTCAGCCTAAATTAATGACTAAACCGTGTACAGTCACTACATGAATCAGCTTATTGGTGGAGGAAAAACCCAGAGATAACATCCAATAACAGTCATGCAGATGTACAAGCTGAGGTCTGCAGGCAGAATGCTCATCTCAGAAATTGGTTTATTTTCAGTAACCCAAACTTTTTCTTGCATAAAAAAAAAAAGACGTTAACGTGGTATGTTTGCATCTGGGATATGTCTCTAGATTTTATTCCGTTTTTAAACCCATCATGCGACAAGCTACGCAGTGAAATACCAACAAACACCCCAGAAGTACCCTACAGCACAGGGACGTCACATGAAGCACGCTGCAGCACGCGCTGACCTTCGCGCGACTCATGTTACTGCTCCAGCGCGCGTGCACGCAGCGCTCGCGCTGTCGAGCGCACCGTTCACTACCGCTAGCGTTTAGCACACAGCCTCGACAGGTAAACACGTCCTTCACATTCTCCACGACGTTTCAACACGAACACAGTCACCCGGCAGACAGCACGCGCGCGGCTTCATTTCCGTAACTGTGTACTGTACACCCACAGACTAAAACACGGGTTCACACCAACGCTGCGAGTCCGACTACAAACTTACTCGTTGGTTCTTCGAGTTGTTCATGTCGCCTGTGAGCGGAGGCTGAGAGAAGAAGTCCCGAATCACCGCCGCTCGCGCAATAACACGCACCCGCGCGCGCGCGCGCACATTCAGTGTGTGAGAGTTTCACGCGCCCCTGACAAACCGGCCAGCGACGAAGAACTGTCCGGAAGAAATGCATGCACACGGGGGGCATCTCAGTGCAGCCCGGTTGGTCCGGCTCCGCTCCCAGCTGCCCTCACGCAGTGCGTGGGCTCGACTTCATGCTCAGCTGCAGTTACCGTTTCAGGCTGTGGGTTATGTATGAGACACCCCACACCGGTGCTGTGGACGTATCTGAAGCCGAATCCCGTCCAAGTCTCGCGCGCTCTCGGACTCATCCTTTCATCCAACCATCCACCTTTCCGTCCTGCATTATCCATTTCTTTAAACCCATTTTCCTACCCACCCACCGACCCATATTTCATCCATCTATCCACCCATTGTTCCACTGGTGCATCTTTCATCCATCCATCATGCATCATCCATCTACGCATTCAGATTTCATCCATCTATCCACCCACTGGTGCATCTTTCATCCATCCACCCAACTATACTGCCATCTTTTCATCCTTGTATCCCTCCGGCCATTCTTCCATCTAGCCCACAAGTCATCCGTCCACCTTTCATTCATGCATCCCCCATCTTTTATCCGTCTTCCGATCATCTATCTATCTATCCACCTTAACCTCTCTGCATCCATATTTTATCCATCCGTCCAACTACTGTCCCATCATTCACCCATCCACTCATCTGGCTATCTATCCATCTTTTCATCCATGTATCCCTCCAGCCATTCTTCCATCTAGTCAACCAGAACAACCTATCAACCATCCCAGTCTCTGCTTACCTACTGAAAGACTATAGCTTAAGACATTAACTCGCTACAGTGATAATTATGTCAGTGGAAGGTCCTCAGAAATAAAAAGTGTGTGTGAGAGAGAGAGAGAGAGAGAGAGAGAGAGAGAGAGAGAGAGAGAGAAGAACAAAGAAAAACAGACGGAAAGAAAGAGTGAAATTGTCTGTGGCCCACAATGTCCCTCCTCTTACCTTCTCCCCAGTGTGATTGGAAACAAAGCTGTGTCTCCTCTAAACAGACTGAGGCGCTGGGACCAGCCTGTGCTGTTTAGTAAGCCTACAGCTACAGAGCTGCGTGGGCTGCACGTGATTGGCTTCCAAGTGTTCCCAGGGTACTGCGAGCATCAAAGGTGCCAGAGAGCTCCAGATGAAGCCCTGCAGCCAGAAAATCATATCATCTCATAATGAATAGAAAGAGAGAAAAGCTTTATGTCTGACAAATATAACCAGCTTGTCTCAAGACAGACTAAAAGAGCAAGTGTTTCTGAAGCATGAGCACAGTGAAGAGAGCGACAGATTAAAAGAAAGGATGAAAGAGAATGAAAAGAAATGTGCATTTCTGATTGTTCTTGACCATTTGACACTTAGAAGATGCACAAATAGAATACAAAATGTTCATGAAAACACCCAAATGCTTTTGCACATGATGAAGATTGATATAAACATCTTGCCATTCCACTATTATTTTCTTTGCGGGCTTTGATGTAGAGCCCGTGGCTCATGCTGAATACAGAGTTAGAGCTTTGGCTGTAGTTTTAACAACACATTTACTTGTCTTTCTCAATAAACAAGGGTAATAAATCAGCGCTCCAGTTCCACAGTCAATCATCATGTGCCTGTGAGCTTTTACAACAAAAGACCTGCCATGTATATTTAGGATGTCCTCTATATGATTTTCCCAAAGTTGACTCAGCAATTTTACACCCTTTTATATGGGTCTTCGGGGTTATTTGGAATAGGTATGGTTTTTTATTTGTTTTTTTCCTTTCTAAAGGAGTTATGCTTTGATAAACAAAAATGGCTCCCGAGTAAATTGAAAATACTAAGAGTGTAGCTGAATTCCACGGACCACCGAAGAGATCAGATCATCAGACCTAAATCTCCTCAGTATTTAACAGAATTACAGTCCAGCCCTGTTCACAATACATCTCAAGTCCTCAGCCTGATCAGTCTGCTTTAATCTAAGTAATCAGAGCTTATGGCAGTAATCACTGCCAACCAGTAGCCTGCAGCTTGCCCCATAGACAAAAAAAAATAAGTTAAAGATTTAATGTCATTCCAGAAATGATGCATTAGAGTTGCATGAAAAGTGTAAAGGATTCCCGATTGGTGCGAAAGAAAAGTGTTTAGCATAGCGATGAGAGATTGCAAATCCAAATCCCAATGGTCCCACTGCTATCCATGGCAAAATTTGTCCCTTCTCTCTGGGTAGGAGGGATGGCATCATTCTCTCCCTTGATAGTCAGAGTGACATTAGCTAAGATATGAATGCCAAAAAAAGCTTTCTTTTGAGTGTGTTTATTTGCCTTGTAACACAACATGAGCAGCAGTTTAAAAAATGTGGTGGTCTTGCATGTCTTGGAGGATGTATGCACTAACCTTCAGATGTACTAGCCTTAAGTACGTGTAAAATGTTAAGTAAGTGGAAAATTCCGAAATTAGAAGAAAATTGAGTAAAAAAAATCCAAAAGAGCGAACACAAACCTGTGTTAAATCATTTTTTATATTTACAGTCAGCGCTTATAAATACATATATATACTGTGTATATATATATATATATATATAGAAAGAATAAAAGAATAAAAAGAATAAGTGCAAATAAATGACCTTCTTCAAAAAAACTCTCAGCCTTCAGTCACTGTGTTGTTGCATTTAACCAGTCGTGTGGTGGATGGATGAAAAATCTCTTTACAATCCATCACCATGAGAAACACCAAAGAGCTTTCAACACAACTGAGACTTACCCAAGTCAGGTAATAAAAGTGAAACACACAAGCACTTATAAATAAGACTAAGGTGTATAAATACCATTTCTGAAGTCGGAGAATGTTTAACATTTCCAGGAAGAAGACAGATACGTTCCCTGCTGTCAGGGTGCACTGAGACAGACGCAAATGCAGAAAAACCTTTAATAGGTGAAACACTCAGAACTAACCTCAGAACGCAAAAAACACCCTGTACGGGCTAAACATGGAAACGTACATGAATCGCAAAGGGAAGGTGACAAAATATTGTCATAGGATATTATACCATTATATTATATTATATTATATTATATTATATTATATTATATTATATTATATTATATTATATTATATTATATTATATTATGCATTCTCATTAAGGGTGCCAATCATTTTGGAGTTGTTTGTATGATGTGACGTTCAGATTCAGTGTGGGTCTATAAAGAAGAAAGTGGAGTGAAATTCTTTTCTTCATTTCTTCTTTTATTAGCTTGTTAGAAAGCTGGAATCAGAGTACAGGGTCAGCCATGAAACAACCCCTGAAGCAGAGACAGTTAAGGACCTTACTCAAGAGTGAAACAGTGGCAGCTTTGGAGTGCTGGGGCTTGAACTCCTGACCTTCTGATCAGTAGCAAAAGATCATATGAACATATCACACAGCTTTAGTTAGTTTTCAGGCTATACTGGCTATAGCCATAGTGGAAAGTGACAGCCTGATTTCTTTCTCAGCAGTGGAAAAATATCCTGCTAAATATATCTCACACACAGAGAAACGCACCTTGATCCTATGTTGAACTCCGCTCCATAACCCTGCTCCTGCTTTCAAAAGAAAGATCAGAGCCTCAGTCTGAAGGACCACTCCTGTTCAAAAGAGAGACGGAGAGGGGTTTAGACTAGTGTGGTGGAGGAAAAGCTCATACACCTCACAGTGATCTTCAGAACTTTTGAGCATGTAAGAAGAATTTTCCACATAAGGAGCTGCAGAGTGTGGGAAGGCGAGATCAGAATCAGTGACAGATTATAGTTTGACCCAAGGGGAGATTATTCCTGAAAGATCCACTGTGAATTTTCTGTTGTTCTCACGTTTGTCATGGCAAATTTTCTTAGTCACAGTTGTTTCAGCAAACAAAGCGATCCAGAATGAGTCTTGACTGCACTGGTGATTAGAGAAGGGTTTTCCCTTCCCACAACAGTCTGCCCACAATTCCTCTGGTGGCAACATCAGGGAAGCATTTGATTTGCAAATAGATTTCAGAGACAAAAGGGAAGCTTGTTTTTGAAGCCTGGAGGCCTGACAAGTCAGTGTGCTCAAAATGACTTTTTTAGCATTTGAGCTGACTTCCTGAGGATAGAGATGGCTTTTAAAAACACGGTCATGCTGGTTTTCAAGGTTGCTATAGCAGCAGCCTAGCAAAAATGACAGTGGTTTGATGATTTCAGATGAAAGACACAATTTAGTGCTATTACAGTACATTAAACCTGGGGCCATCTTGGTGAATCCAAAAATGGGCTGTTTTTCCAGATAATTTCATTTTCTGCTCTTCCCACCTTACAAGATTTTTATGGGCAATGTGCGGGGATAAAAAAAAAAAAGAAAAGAAAGAAAATGCAGATAGTTTTTGAGATAAGAAAGGAGAATTAATATATCTAAATAATAATGGCATAGTACCATACAAAATCTCTTATTTCTAAATTAAATCCTGAAACAAAAACAATGAAACTTGGTACACCTGATATCTCCTCACCCTTGTTCTTTCTTCAGTTGATACTCTGTGGTATACCCCCTCGATGGGAGCATGCCAGTCCAGGTCACCGAAGGTCAAATCAAGGACAAAAACTGTTTAGCACATGCAGTTATTGCTTTTTATTTATTCATTTAGTTATTTATTTGTACCTGCATTTTTACTTTGTTGTTTATTAACCGTATGCAAAATCTCTGAGTTATTCATTCTGATTTATTAGCATTATAATGACTACTTTACTGCCCACTGACACTTTTTTCTTAGTGTCAGATAACAACAACAGACTGTAGAGTGAAGATCATCTTTAGACTTTTATTATCTCTTTTGGTCAGGAACGTCTAATGCAATAACACACTGAAACAACCTGAGCAGCCAATCCATTAATTACTTACAGTGCACTGAAATGATTTTGATATATTAATGGACTGTGATTCCTGTGCTGCAGTTTTTTGTGTCAGATTAAACCTTTAACATGCACATGATGAAATGCTTGTGCAAAAATTATTTACCGGTATGTTCATTCTTACTAACTGGATTAGTAATGGTAAGCCACAGATTTTTTTTTCATGTTCACGCCTTTGGACATTTACGGGCCGGTTGAGTCGCCCAATTAAGGTAATAGTAGATGCACATATTGAGCACTTTGGCCCCGTAATATGGTTTTAGTTTCACAAATACAAATCTAATCAATGTTGATTGTAGACTCAGATTTACAATGCTTAGATATGAAATTACAATCAAAAGTTTTAGGCATTTAGTCTCCCACATATACACACTAGATAGGATGAGACCATGACTATCACCTTCTGTAAAAACCAAACAAGTGAACAAAAACAGGGGGAAAAAATCTCTTCAAATGCAATTTGAATTTATATTGCAGCTGAGGGCGCTGGATTTATTTCTTCGTGGGATTTCTTTTCGTACTGTTTTTGCATCACTTTTTGTTGTGTCTGTGTGCTTTCACATTTGTAGGCTAATCGTGGAAAATCAGCTTTTACCACATAGAAAAAGTTTCCTTAAAAGTATGTCAGGATAGCTAGTCACTCTTATCATGGCAGATTTTTGATTAAAAATGTGGTGACGGATTTCTTTTTTGATGTCTTGTAATAAATATACATGTCCTTTTACCTCAAGAAGCTTAGTAGTGCTATCTATCCCTCTCAACTTTAATATTTTATGTGATGAATGAAGTTCATTTTTGTGCAGAAAAGATTTTGTGATGAATGACATACTTTATTCCATTTCTCTTGAATTTGAAAATGTTTTTTTGTACAGATTGGGACTCTTGGCTACCCATAGGCATGAATACTTTCATAAGTAATGACACACTTTCCTTTCGTGGTTGTCGCTTACCTATCATACAGACCTTCAATGTGTTTACTATATATTTTATTTTGGGCTGCCGCCGATGATGTCAGTATGGCCTGTCAGCAGGGTCTGAGGAAGAGGTGGGTGTCTCGTCAGTGTAGTCTACAGGAATGTTAAATGCAGATACATTGCAGTCTGTATGAGAAACACACACCCTCACTTGCATTCCACAGCGTTAAAACCCATAAATAGCAGTGTCTAATCTTAACTGGCCCCTAGAGACAGGAAAATTGTTTTTTTGGGGTTTTTTTAGAGTAATCTGTTCATTAAAAGCCAGCGTAGCTCTTTATATTTTTTTATTCCTCTAATGTTAAATGTATTGCCAAAGTATAGTTGTAAACCTATACCTTGCGAACTGTAAACTTTTCAATATAATAAACCTCTGAAGATTTCCTACACTTCATGCCTCAAGGCTCCATATATACTTTATAGTTTATGGACAGATTTATAAATTCTGTTTTATTAGAAGAAATTGTTGCTGCCCCCGTAATTGATGGGTGAAGAAGCATTAGTGCATATTGTCAGTAATGGCTTTCTGATTGTGATTTCAGTGGGCTGATGAATGAAAGAGGAGGATGTTGACAACATTACAGCTAGAGAATGGAGAAAATAGAGCAGATTTCAGCATTTTTGCTTCATAGTGTGCCAGTCTACCACAGTAAACTAAGTACAGTAAGCTGTGCGACAGCTGTAGGACACTCGCTTACAGCTGTGCAGTGGTTTGGTCCATGTTCAAAGTGACTGTTTACAGCCTCTTTGGTGCTGTTGCACTGACACTTAATAGCCTTTGACTAATACTGTTTTAAATGACCCAGACAAGCATATGAGGGACTGGGAACAAAAAAAAAATCAACCTTTAAAGTCCAGTTAGGTGTGCCTGGTTTAATGGTTTTAAAGAATTTCCCTTGTCTCTGGTTTTCCAGTAGAGCCCGACCTCTTTTTTATTAGTGGCTTTATTAGAGAGAGTCGTGGCTAAGTGTGACCATGACTTTAAAACAAGATCTGCTAAGACACTATTCTCTGTGGGGAAAAGGCCAGTGAGGAACTTGCATACTAGGCAACGGTAGTATGGACACTATGGGTATACGGTAAGAGCCTAAGATCTTACCAGCTGTTGCACCTGTTCAATGCAATGTGCACTTTTAGTTGATGATGATAACAGAAAAAAAAAAAAAAAAAAAAAAAAAACCCAACAACAACAACAATAAAAAAAAAAAAAAAAAAAATAAT
>JAQMCW010000034.1:15662205-15677334 GCA_030068335.1 Chrysichthys cranchii
TTGATAAATATAACCATTTCATTTATTTGTTTATTATACATTTTATTTTTTCCATGATGACAGGTGAGGCTCTGCCTTCCTGCCTCTCCTGACTGCACATCACTGGAGCTACATGAGCCTAAGCAACACATCTTTACTGCCCATGGCTCCTGCTCTTTAAATTAAACATTTTTCCCTCTCAAACTCCAAGGGCACAGTATATTTTCTGGTTTTGTAGTTTTAAAAAAATCTAATTTGTAATGGCAGTAATACAAGTGATACAGTCCATAAAGCATAAAAAATGATTGTGGGATTTTGGGCTGGATGTAATTCATATATTAGCACTTAATCTAGGTTCCAATTATTAACATTTTTGAACAGGTTTCACATCAGACAGTTCACCAGGAAGTGGCTTCAAGTGTTGAAAACCATCATGGTGAGAACGGTGAGAAGTTATTACATTTGATCCTTAGCTTTACATTTGTTATACACTATTTTACATTTTTCAAGCCATTTTTATGAAGAGTGGATTTTTTCTGATTTATACTCCTGCACACAGAACCATGGTTTTCAAATATGTCTCATTGGGGTTTAGGTTAAATATATTACCACACTGCTAAATTAATTCATTTATTCTTCATTAATCGCTTTATCCTGGTGAGGGTTGCGTTGGACACAGCTCCTATCCCAGGAACACTGGGTACGACGTACCTTAGATGGGACGCCAGTTCATCACAGGGCACCTCACATGCACACATGTTCACACACTCATTCTCACCCTGGGGCAATTTTAGCATATTCAATCCACCTACAGTACCTGCATGTTTGTGGGAGGTGGGAGGAAGCCAAAGAACATAGAGGAAGCTCACGCAGGCAGAGGGAAGATTGCAAAGTGCTACACAGGCAGTAACACAAGATCAGGATTGACCTGCCACCCACCCGTGCTAGAATCATATTTCTCTATTTAGGACAGAGATTTCTTTAAAAATAAATAATTTGGAGCCCAAAATCTTTAAACTCCATTTTAGATCCCATGTAATAGGCTGAACAGCTTGAATTTTAGATATGTTTCTCATTGTAGTTATTTGCGATTTTGTAGTAGTGAAGTACACTATAAACATTAGCGCTGTGTACCCTAGGTATTGGGAAATGAGCATTTCAGATTTGCATATTCATAGATCCTTTGAATGATTATAGCCTCTAATTCCTGCTTTCACCTACATCTATGTGTTCCTATGGTACACTCATTTTATTTGTGCTGTTTTCCTCTGTAAGTTTTAAATATGTTTTGTTTTAACTCTCGATTATATGTATGTGTCTTAATGTAAATTTATCATTGTATTGTATTTCTAATTTTATGTAAAGCATTTTTGAGTACCTTTAAAAGCACTCTATAAATAAAATGTATTATTATTATTATTATTATTATTATTATTATTATTATTATTATTATTATTATTATCATGAGGGTAAAGGTGTAGAGCTGCTTTGTCATTTTAGTAGTTTCAAAGTAGGCAAAACTCATCAAACCATACATTAATTCTCTTATGTTATTAATTAATGTTTATTGTATATGATTTATGAATTATTATGTATATGATTGCAGAAGAAGAGGAATATTATCCAAAGCTCTCAGCCAAAGAACTGGCACGGCAATTTGAGAAAACCATTGAAGAAGCTGCCCCAAATAAGAAAATTAAGGTAATTACTCCATAGCCTAATCATTTTCCTCAGTCCACTCTGTTTTGGGGATATCATATACAGTATGTACACAATAATTGCCAACCATCATAGTACTGATAACCATTATTTATTTTCTCCTATATCCATCTTCTGTATAAAAAAAAAAGCTTTGAACTTTGCCAAATCATATCAGACATTTTAGCCGTAAAAAAAAAAATCGATTCAAATACATTTGCTAAATAATGCAATCAAATTCTCTTTCCCTCAAAAAAAGATGGAACATAAAGTCAGCCATTCTCAGAAGGCCTCTGATGGAAATGTATCCCATCAGTCCTTCATGGGTGATATGTCTGTCCTATCAAACAATGCAGTAGAAGCTTCAGGAACAGATTCAAGCCATTCAGGATTTGTGCCTTCTAATGAATATGAAGACTTAGATTACTTACCTCCTCCACCACCAGACTTACTAGAGGATTTCTCTGAAGACACAGATTTCCCAGAGCCCCCTGAACCAACAACTCCAAAGAAGCACATCATTCACAAAGATCAATACTGTAAACAGAGAGAACTACTGGAACTGAAGCGCTTGTGCAAGCACATTCACCCTGATGTTAGGAAAGACCTGGAGCAAGATTTATATAATGAGGTAAATGAGATGGATATGGACGAAGAGTCGGCAGGTGATGTACAGGATGCCATACACCAGTTTGAACACAGTAGCAGCAGCCCTAACAGGAGCCCAGAAAGAGAATATCTGGAATGGGATGAAATCTTGAGAGGGGAGGTACAGTCTGTGCGCTGGATGTTTGAGAATAAACCTCTCGACTGCATTAAAAACTCTTCAGATGATGATGAGGACAGCAGAAATATAGTTCAGCAAGAAATCATAGCTGGAGGTGATGTAAAAAACACTGCTTTGTTGTTCGAGACTCAACCCATGTTAGAGCTGAACACCAGTTACTCGGCAAAGAAAACTTCTTACAATGAAATAGGTAAAAAAGATGTTCGCGCAGCAGCCTGGTTGTTTGAAACAAGGCCAATGGACTCACTAAATAAGATTCATGGTGATGAGGAGCAAACCAAAGAGGTTGTCTTCACACAAGAAGCTACCCATGGTAATGTGAAATCTATGCGGTACATGTTTGAGAATCAGGGAATAGATTCTCTGGGTGATACTGAAACCATGGATGAAAAGCACCTTCTAAGTCTGAAATCCGTCATGGAAGAGATTAAAACTGATGTGAAGATAATTATCTGGCAATTTGAGACCCAGTGCATATGCGTTTTAAGGGAGCACTCGGGTCAAATAGTGGAAATTACCGGTGTTCGGCGTGAAGAGACGGAGAAAGGTGATGTCAAAACAACACGATGGTTTTTTGAAACGCAGCCTCTTGACGAAATCAATAAGGACCTTTCCGAAGTTAGGCTTATCTCCAGTATTTCATTGGAAGACAATATTCAAGGTGATGTGAAAAGAGGAAGATGGTTATTTGAGACAAAAAAGCTGACCTCTTCAAATGAAGAGTGGGAAACGATACTTAGACAATGTAAAGAGGAGATTCTTGGTGCTGATGTTCGCAAACAGTGCATTCTGTTTGAGACACAGCCAATGGATACTCTAAAAGATGATTCCAACTCCAGATCCATTGCCACTGAAATCTTCGGTGGTGATGTACAAACAGTAAGACATTTATTTGAAACAGCACCACTAGAAGAATTGAAAGAACTGCCAGAGGTGGGAAAGCTGAAAAAAAGGGTGGCAACTGATGAAGACAAATGGGACCTACGTCATCAGACATGGATGCTGAAGAATCCTCCTCTAGAGGACATACAAAATGAGGATGATGAAGTGGGAACACTAAAGAAAATAGCTGCCTTGGAAGAAGAAAAGGGCGATGTAAAACATCAAAAATGGCTATTTGAAAACAAGCGACTCGAAGATATCAATGAGGAAAAGAAGGAAGTGATCAAAATGATTAACACTGAACAGATAGATGAAGAAAACTACAGAGGTGATGTGCGCAGGAATTGCTGGGTATTTGAGACTCAGTCTATGGACACGTTAAAGGATGATTCGAATTCCAGACCCGTGAACCCTGAAGAAATTATTGGAGGGGATGTTCAAAGTGCCAGACAATTTTTTGAAACTGTTCCACAAGATGAGTTGAAGGAACTCGCAGAAGTGGGGAAACTCAAAAAAAGGGTGACAGCTGAAGAGGAGAAGGGTGATGTTCAGCACAAGAAACTGGTGTTTGAAAGCCAGCCGCTAGAACAAATTAGGGAGGAAAAAAAGGAAATAATTAGAACAGTGAATGTAGAGGATACTGAAAAAGTGGACATAACAAATTACATGCAAATCTTTGAAACAGATGTGAGCCAGTATGATGAAAGTCAAAGGATTCGAGTTGAAGGTGTGACAAAAGGCTCTGTGCAATCTAACAAAGAGTTTTTTGAATCTACACCAATTTATGCCATGCAGGATAGCTCAGGAAACTATCATGAAGTGAAAACTGTGAGGCGTGAAGAGATTGTGAAAGGAGATGTGAAAACCTGTAAGTGGATGTTTGAAACCTGCCCTATTGACCAGTTTGATGAAAGTGCAAGCAAGTATCAAGTCATTAAAGGGATTACTCAGCAAGAGGTCGAAACAGGTACAGTCAAAACAGCTAAATGGCTTTTTGAAACACAGCCTCTTGATGCCATCAAATACTTCAGTAATATTGAAGATGAAGAGTGTATTACTAAAGAGAAAACTGATATAGTGAAAGGGGATGTAAAGACCTGCAAGTGGCTCTTTGAGACCAAACCAATGGATGTGCTGTATGAAAAGGTTGAGCTCAAGAGTGAAAATGGAAATAACGAAGTTCACAAAGGTGATGTTAAAACCTGCACCTGGCTCTTTGAAACTCAAGCGCTTGACACCATCCGAGATGAGTCTGAGACTGTATTGAAAGCATACACTGTGAAACAAGACGACATTCAGGGAAAAGATGTACGCACAGCTTGCTTCCTCTTTGAGACTGAGAACATTGAAAACATCACTCAAGAGGGCACTTTTAAGCAGGTAACCGAGATTGATATCCAGTCTGGAGATGTATCACGAATGAAATACATATTTGAGAACCAGTCCTCTGATGCCATGACCTCAACCTCAGAGGAATTTATGCGCCAGTTGAGGTCAGACCAAGCTGAGGATATTAAGAAAGGAAATGTAGGAAACTGCAAATGGCTCTTTGAAAACCACCCAATAGATACGATCCATGAGAGCCCAGACGAAGCAAAGGAGACACGCACTGTGACTGACATCCAGGGCGGCAATGTGGATAAGGGGCGATTCATTTTTGAGACCTGTTCCTTAGAGAAAATCCAAGAGATCTCTTCCGAGTCAGAGATGAAAAAACTGCAGAGAATAACCTGTGAGGATGAGGAGAAAGGAGATGTTAGAAAATATGCAATGATGTTTGAAAATCAGCCCCTTTATGCCATTCAGGACAAAGAAGGACATTACCACGAAGTGACCACACTTACAAAAGAAGAGATATTGAAAGGGGACGTAGTGGGCACCCGTTGGTTATTTGAAACAAAGCCTCTCGATTCCATTAGAGACACTGATGAAGTCTACATAATCAAAGCTGTTACCGAAGAGGACGTTCTAAAAGGTGATGTCAGTTCTGCTCGATGGAAATTTGAAACCCAGCCTCTTGATAAGATTACTGACCACAGCCAAAACTCTGTTAAAACTGTGGAAGACATTAGAGGGGGTGATGTCAAGGCAAACAAAGAGCGCTTTGAATCTGACTCGATCTCACAGAAGTTAGTCCGCACCGTTAGCATGAGTGAGATTCATAAAGGTGATGTTACGGCAGCTAAGTGGATGTTTGAGACTCACACCATTGATCAGATTCATGGGGAAAACACAGAAAACCAGATGCAGACAGTTGTTGTGGAAGAACAGGTCAAAGGAGATGTAAAACAGTCTGTGTGGTTGTTTGAGAAAAATCCACTCAATAGCATCAATGGAAAGGGGGAGACTAAACAACTCATCCATGAAGAAATACCCAAGGGAGATGTGAAAACAACAACTTGGCTTTTTGAAACTACTCCATTTCCTGACTTCAATGCGAACAGTGCAGTGAAAACTGAAATCATTGGTAAAAGTATAAAAGAAACTCTTAATGAGCTATACAGTCACCAAGTAGTGGAATCCAAAGGGGTTATAATAGCGACTGATGAGATTGGGGACGTTCGCATGGCTAAGTATAATTTAATGAATAAAGAGCCCCCTGAGATTCAGAAGGAAGAAATCATCAAAGGAGACTTGCAGAACATCATGATGAATCTCCTCTACAAGCAAGAGACAAAAGAAAAAGGAATTGTTATCAGTGCACAGGAAAGAGGAAATATCAGTAGCACTGTGGAACAGCTGTTCAACCAGGACACTGGCATCAATGTAGAAAAAGAGGAAATTATTCGGGGTGACATTCAACAAGCCATAAACAACCTCCTGAAGGAGGAGAGCACAGGCAAGCATGGCATTCTCATTCAGGAGGATGAAAAAGGAGACGTTCGCATGACTGTATATTCTCTGTTTAACAAACAAGAGGATACCAATATTGAAAAAGAGGACGTGATCAAAGGCAATGTAAAAGGCTGTCTAGAAAAGCTTTATAATCCAGACACAGAACAGATTGTTAAAATTAAGGTAGATGACACAGAAAAGGGAAACGTGAGCTTTTATTCAACTTGCATTGAGTCAGGGGCTCTGGACTACCTGAAACAGCTCCGAACAGAGCCCGATGAGATAGACCTAAATAAGGAAGAAAAGGAAGAAATTTTTGGTGGTGATATTAGAGGGACAAAACAAAGCCTTATGCATAATCAGGCTAAAATCTGTCGTCTTGTGGATAGAGAAGATATTGTTCCTGGTGATGTCCATAACACAGTCAAGGTTTTCATGACAGAGCCTTCAATTGAACATTTCCAGAAAGAAGAAATAGTAGGAGGTGATTTAAGAGCCACTCTGAACTCATTGACACAGTCTATAAATCAGTCGATTGTTCTGGAGAAAGAGGAGATTGTAAAAGGTGACATATCCATTGCCCTCAAGTCTCTTCAAGATGCCCAAATGCATCCTAAAGAGGCAGAAAAGCCTGAAATCATCCCTGGCAACATCAAAGGAGCGTTGAAATCACTGAAAGACTTGGCTACTTCTAAAGTTGAAATTGTTATTGAAGATTTAGTTCCAGGTGATATCAAAGGTACATTAAAATCTCTGGAGGAAGCCAAACAAGCAGTCAGGGAGGTTCAGAAAGATGAAATTGTAAAGGGTGACATTAATTCAGCCTTACAGTGTCTACAAGAGGCTGCTAATGAGCAAAAGGTTTACCAGCAAGACATAGAAGTCCAGGGAAATGTGAAAGGGACAATTCAGCTCTTATTAGAACCTCTTTCGACTCCTAGAATGCAACGGAGGGCCAGCACAGAGGGTGACGTGAAGCTGTCAATAAAATCACTTTATGAGACCCAAGAGCAAGTGCAGTCAGAGAAGGAGGAGGTGATCAAAGGGGATGTTAAAGGTACAATAAAATGCTTACTAGAAACAGCACAACAAGCGAGCCCAAAGGTTCCCAGAAGAAAACCAATAAGAAAAGTGAAAATTCCCAAAGCACAAATCCAGTCTCCTCCTCAACAACAGATCCAGTCACCTGCAAGTACAGTGAAGAATTTAACCAAAACCTGTAAGACAATGAATGTACAAGACCTTGTAACCAGCAAATCAGGGCAAAATGAGTCCACAGCTCATGTGAAAAACACACTCATTGATCAAAGCACAACCAATACACAGGCATCAAAAGCCACTGTGCTAGAACATAAAACAATATTACAGACTCACGAGGTTAAAACTTTAAAGACTGAATTCCGCAACCTCAAACCAAACCTTAAAGGTATAATAAGAGTAGATAAAACCAAAGACAAAGCTGCTATCTCTGTACTATCTTTCCCATCTTCAATGCCTGAGCCTGACTTCCCTGCTCCTCCAACTCCTCCTCCAGATTATGATAGTCTTTCCTTTCCTACCCCTCCTCCCATTATCCAGGGTGATAATGACCTTCCACCACCACCACCCAGTCCTCCTCCTTGTGACTCTGTAAAATCAGATTCTGACCATTTACCACTCCCTCCTACACCACCACCTCCTCCTGCAACCGAACAAGAGTTCCTTCCCCCTCCTCCAACTCAAGCAGAGCTAGAACTCATTCGCAGTATAACACCAGCCAAGCCTAGCAAACTGACAGTAAAGCCAGTCAAAGCTCCAGTTCTGTGTAAAGTGCCAAAGTTGGAACCAGTCATACATCTTGACAAAATGGATATACATTCCAGATCAGCTTTGCAAGTGCCTACAAACACTGAAACAGTGAAAAAAATCAGCACGGGAGAGACGGAAACTATGGTTTCAACGGTCTCATCCACTCTGGTCTCATCTAAGGCACAATCATCCATTTCAGTGGAGCCACCTAAGTCCCCAAATCCTCCTTTGGGTCTCATTCCACCAGATTCACCACCGCCACCATCTCTGATAAGTGACTTCAAAACTCCAATAATTAAAGCCGAACAAAACTACAAACAGCAGCAAAAGGAGAGCAAGACATCATCCAGGTCACCAGCGTTTGAAATTGACATGCGTGAGTCAGTCAGTACAGCCCTTGAAATACTTTCCTCAGGAAGCAAGAGCACTTCACATTCTGAACAGGGTGTACCATTTGATTTACCTCAAGAGAAAATAGAAAATAATGTGACCAAAATGGCATCAGACTCAGAGGTATATGATTCATCCAAGAATGCTGCACATTCAGAAGCTTCACTAGGGAAGTCTTTAATCTCATCCACAAATAAAAAAACGCCTTCTGAATCTGCCATTATTCCCTCAGCTAAGCAGGCCGTTATCTCTAATCAGACATCTCAAAGCACTGTTGTTCATCAGCAGACCACATCTACCACATCTAAAAAGAAGAAAAAATACCGCTCTTTGACAACTAGTGTTCAGCAAGTGACCACTACTTCTGTTAAACAGTCAGAGATTAGCGATACTGCACATGTACCAGCAAATAAACTGGCAACTGAGACAGAAAGTGTCAAAAAAGATATTGTAAATAATAATTTGGCTGAAGTTGTGGAAAGTAAGAAAAGTTATATCTCTGTCAAAACAGGCCAGAGAAAAACGTCCCCTGATCAGAGCAACCCTACAAAGGTAAATATAGACATTGCAATTAAAGAAGCTGAGCAAAAGGTTCAAAAAGTGAAGAAAGGCCACAAGAAAGACGAGGGCACAGAAAAAAAGCCAGTAGCTCAAACTCAAGTGATAAACGTGGCACTGGAAAATGTCCAGGTGAGAGAGAACAGGGAAAGGAAAGTTACAGGGACAGAGATTCAGGTGGAGAAACAGGGCACACCAAAGCAGGTTGAGGATGGTCTTGCCTCTCCAAAGAAAAAGAAAAGAGCTAAATCCAAGAAAGATAAGGACACAGTGCAACAAGCCCTTGTGCAAACACAAAGTAATACCACTCTACCTCTTCTTGACGCCCCCTCAGAGGTAAATTCTCCAGATTTGACATCTAATCAGAAACAAGAGCAATTTGCACTGGTGCAGACCCACAAAACCATTGAAGGAGAACACACTGAGGTTCACAAAGAGATCACCATCACAGAGAGTAAAGCTCAGCAAAGTTTGCAGCAACAGGACACTATGGTAAAGTCTCAGAAACAGGCCAAGACTTCTCCAAAAATGAAAGAACAAGTTGACAGCCAACAGAAATCTACAGATGAAAGCATAAATGTGGCTGGGGAGCTGACACAAAGGAAGCCTTCCAAGACTTTGACAGAGAGCACAGATGCATTACAAAGATGTGCAGAAGCTCAGAAGTTGCTGTCTTATATCTCAGAGTTACAAGAAGTTACAGAAAAAATGGACTCCAAGAGTGTGAAGACATTACTCAATGAAATCCCAGAGTGGCTTATTGGACCAGAGGAAAAGAATAGCTTGGTGAAAGCTGTAGATGAACATAATTTGGAGAAACTCAAAGAAATTGTTGCACACGTACAAGTTCTCCTTCAAGTAAAACTGATGGATGTTGAAAGAAGTGTTGCAACTACTGAAAAACATGAATGTGAAGCTGCGTCTGAAAAAATGGTTTCAGGTAAGGCTGCTCAAAGGATTTCAAAAATCACTATAGACTCCAAAAAAGTTGAAACGCAAAGGAAAGTAGAGGAGAAAAAAAACAGGCGTGAAAATCGCAAGCAGCAAGGCAAGAGCAAAAATCCTCCTGACCCCAGATCACCATCCCCTTTATTAAAAATGCGGTCACCATCACCCACATTTATCACCATTGAATCCACGAGAAGAACTGACTCACCACAGAAAGTAGCGCCATCACCTCCACCAATGCCACCTACTCCTCCACCACGCAGGTCTGAAACACCTACTTCCCGTTTAAGCCGAGCTTCTCCATCACCCACTCCAGGGCGAGCCAGCAGTCTAACAAGGCTCAGAGAAGCAACTGCTAAACTTTCTCGTGGACCTTCACCTGATCCTGTGCATCATCCGGTGTCAGTCACTGGGAAGAAGTCTGAGATTGTGGAAATTCCATCCACATTTCACTATCAAATCAAAACCGATTCTGAGCCTGCTGAGGATGGAAAGATTGTGAAAGAGCCTAAAGACTCTGACTGTTCAGAGGAAGTGGCTAAACCCTCTTGTGGACCCTCACATGATCCTGTGCATCATCCGGTGTCAGTCACTGGAAAGAGGTCTGAGATTGTGGAAATTCCATCCACATTTCATTGTCAAATCAAAACTGATTCTGAGCCTGATGAGGATGGAAACATTCTGAAAGAGTATAAAGATTCTGAATGTTCAGAGGAAGTTGCCTCAGAAAAGGTAACATCAATTCATTCAAAGACTCATGAAGTACAGAAAAATACCACTTGCTGCATTCCTGAACATTTAAGGCTGGATACAGAAAAAGGTGAAACTAAAGTACCAGAGAAAGAAGGTTTTCTAGAGATTGACTTGTCTGGACAGGGCAGCCAATCTGAGAGCCCAGATGCAAAGATTCACACCAGTAAAGAACCTACTGACATCATAGAACAGTCAGGCCTTGAAAGTGAAGCCCTAGACAGACCAGACTATAGCATCAGGGTTGTAAAAGACATTTCTGAAATAGCTGAACAAAGTTCCTCTGTGAAAGAACAGAAAAACAAACAGGAGGAGCAGGTGTCAAGAGTGAGCGAAATCACGCCTCAAGATTCGAAGCATGAACTTCAACAGACATTGCAGCAGATCTCCCAGAAGACCTCACCTCTGCACAAAGATGCAATGCTGGCAAAATCAGTTGATCCTTATGACTTTTCAGAGACAAATATCACTATGGAGCATTACTCCACTGTCGATGAAGCTGGCGCAGAGATAACCGGGACAAGAAACACCACAACTGTATCTAAACATTCTGAGAGTGTTGTCTCACAGAATGCTCCAATCTCTTATGCCGATGCTGTGAAGAAAAAGGCCCCAGAGGTGAAGGTATCCCCTGAGGCCTCTGCTGAAGAATTATTGAAAAAATTCCATGAGATGTGGACTGAGAGTGAGAGTGTGTTTAAAAGCCTAGGCTACACTGTGTCAGGTGAGGGACCCTAACCAGCTATCAGATTAAAGAAAGATTGCCGTGGCTGACAAACATGCTAAACACCGCATGATCGGATTGGAAACTAACTGCAAGCTGAAGCAGAATCAATGCCTACAAAACTGACGATAGTTTAACACATCCATGCTGCATGTGTATACTGTACTCAGAATACAATCTCCTATCAACTTTGTTTTTTAAACATACTATATCTTTGTTTATGCTTTTGAATGCATGCTTTCTTGTTCATATTAAAAAGACGATGTCAAAAGGCATTATCTGTGTAAATATGAAGTGGGTATATGCACTGCAGGTAAATTAAATTATGAAAACAATAGTTTCTGAATAAGTATTTGCCCTCACTGTATATGTGGTCGACAACTAAGTGGGTTCCTACATGCCTAGAGTTGCTTTAATGCATCTATTTTCAAGCTTTATCTCACACATAGCATTGCTATTTCAACATGCTCTCAGAGGAAGACAATTAGTGACATTCAATACTTAAATTGCATTACATAATTTTCCCTCGCAGCAATGGAGTACAGTTATTAGTTTAGCATTTTGTTTGCCACTTAGTTGGAAGTGCCATTTTTAATGACCTCTTTTATCTCCGCCTCATTATAAAGGGGACAGACTGATAGGATCAGTTTGGAAAAAGATGAGCAAGAAACTTTTCTAAATAATTACACTTAGCAAACCTAAAAGATAAATAAGCAGAAAAGAGATTAAAAAAAAAGAAGAAGAGGAAGAGCAAAAAGATCAGGTCTCCAAACACTTACTAATAGTGTTAAATATGAGCTGTTTTTTAAGCTAATTTTTAAAAAATTAGCTAGTATTTCTTTCATTTCTTTGTTTTATCATCTAGCACTGTGCATACCTAAAACTTAGAAAGTAAACTAACTTCTTTAAGGTTTAAGCCAGTTTGTTTTGTTTCTCACTTCTCAGATTCGAGTTCCAAAGTCGGAGCTGTGCACAGTGTGTCGGAAGAGAGTGTATCCCATGGAGGGTCTGATAGCAGACAAAAAGAAGTTCCATAAATCCTGTTTCTTCTGTGAACACTGCAAAAATAAATTAAGGTATGCCACATTTCTGTTTACAAACTGTAGTGTGCCTTTAAAATCTTTAAAAGTTTGACTAATATGTATCATTTTTAATTAGAAACAATGCATCTAATTATACAATAACTGCAGTGCACGTTTCTGAAGGTGATATGAGATGACATGAGATCTGTGAGCAATTTTTTTTTTTCTTTATAATAATCAACAGCCTTGGAAGCTATGTCTCTCTCCATGGACATTTATACTGCCCCCCGCATTATAAGCAGCTCTTCAAAACTAAAGGACATTTTGATGAAGGATTTGGACAAAGGTCTCAGAAGGAATTGCCGAGTGGAGGAGATGCCATTTCTGAAGATCACGACTGGAGATATTCCCTTTCACAAAGCAGCTTCAGTTCTGTCTCAGACATCCATGAAAAAGTATCTAAGGTACAAGAAAAATCTGATCAAACCCCCCAAAAATTAGATAAACATTGTTTAGTGTGGCCCCCTCACTCTGATCCGCCAAAGAAGACATTCACCATGGACCAAGAAATACATTTAGTAAAACTAGAGTGGCCTCCCAAGAGTGAGCCTTCAAAGTCTCCAAAACACCAGCGACAGAAAGTATCACAGAATATTACACTTCATCTATAACACATTAAGGCCGCCTGCATGCTTGAGGCAGGGACACCTCATATATGTTGAAATCTACACAAGAATATCAAGACAATCCAAGGAGTTACAGAATGTCTAAAAACTGGTGAATTAATAATGAGTAATGATCACTGAGAGCGAGAGTATAACCTTTGATGATTCTTGGATAGTAATGAAAGAACAATGGTGATGTGGACGTGGAAGGAAAGTGGTAAACATTGATGAGGATGTCGAATGATGATGAGGAAGAAGAATGATGTCAATGCAGGTACTGAGGGTTTGTGCTTAGAAAGAAATTAAATGTAGAAGGATGGGAAATATTGTGAAAGATGATTTGGATGGAGGCAAATTCATAATTCACACTGTAATTAAACTTGATTGTGAATAAAAATACTTAATCAGATAGAGAAGTAGAGAGAAATGAACTTGATAACAAGGTGCCATATGTGAAGATCTCTGTATGTGCTAAACACTTTCGTCTTATATGGGAATTATAACACATTATCACTGTTTTTGCATGGAAAACGTATTATGTATAACCCTTCACAGTGTCCATGGAGAGAATACAATTATCATACAAATTTTGGCTTTTCCAGTTTGCCCCCACTATTTTTATATTCTGTCTGTGGTTAGATTTTTATCATGACTGTTTCTCCATATGATAATGCCTTTGGAAGCACCTGGGGTGCAGCGTAGCAAATGATTAAACTCGGTACATAGTTTTTCTTATGTAAATGTCATATCTAATTGGTATTTGTTTACTTTGGTCACTGGTGTCCTACTCTAAACAGAAAATATTTTTAAATGGACATTAACTTTAGAATAGTCTTTCTTTGTACAAGAGCATTCCTGATCAATTAATCTTGTCAGGCTGGTTCATTGGTGCATCTTGCAAATTTATTGATCTAAGAAAAATAAACAGCTCTTATGTTCAGTGTCTGTGCTGTATTTATTACCAAGGCATTTTCATTCATACATTCATCTTCAGTAAGAGCTTAATCCTGGTCAGGGTCCCAGTGGATTCTAAGCCTATCTGGGGAACACTAGGTGCTCGGTTTTATTACATAATGGATGGGATGCCAATCCATCTCAAGGCACCATGCACACAGATTCACAAACTCATTCAGACCTATGGGAAATAGGGCATAGTCAATCCACTTAGGACTGAAACTCGAGAGAAAAACCCATGCAGCCGCAAGGAGAACATGTAAAACTATGCATACATAGTAACCCAAGCTCAGGATAGAACCAGGGACCCTGGAACTGTGAGGGCAAACTATACCCCCTGCATTGCCATGCCATCTTCCAGGACCTTTATTACATTAAATAATTAAATGTAGAAGATGAACAACACAGATATACTGTATTATGATCGGTATGTCAAAAAACATCTCATGTGAACATTATTTGTGTTATTTAAAATACTGTTTAGCCAGTACCCATTGTAGTGACATTCTTATTCACTTCTATTGGCATCAACTTGTTTAATGCTAATCATAATAACAATAATCAATATTTTGCATATAATACTGAGAGTCTTTTAAACAGTAAATGTTAAGGTCTGGTGCATATTTTTGCATTTACTGTAACTGAATTTTTTCTACTATTGACATTCACCTAGTTATGGATGTGCAAAAAGAACCAGGTTCCATATCGAACCAAAGAGATTTTTCAAGCTGAGGTTTATTAAGTAAGCACCTCGCATTGACTTCAATACATTTCTTTTACTAAAGACTGACCTTAAGGAAATGGTGAGTTGAAAATTGTATGTGTGTTATTGAATACAATAATTCCCTTCCAGCTATTAACACACATGTCCCTCAAGTCTCAGTCTTGTGGCACAGACTCAATGCCCCAACAACTAAAGCCCAACAAGAATAATGCACTGAGTATTACGTACACAGTTAGAAAAAAAACATCTAGTGTTATTTGAATAGTTAGGTTTTGTTAGCTTAGTGAAAGTGTGGAGTGTATATATATATATGTATGACTTTTTAGGAGTTAAATATGACATATATAAATATATATATATACTCAGCAAAAAAAGAAACGTCCCTTTTTCAGGACTGTGTATTTCAACAATAATGTTGTAAAAAT
>JAQMCW010000034.1:15695005-15705789 GCA_030068335.1 Chrysichthys cranchii
CAGTGGGTCATTGCTGTTAGCTCCTCTACTCTCAGTAGTTAGCTTCTACCTGCCGAGACGGGCTCTGCTCTCTCCTGCCCGCAAAATCAAAACTGTCTTCCTGTGGGCGGTCGCAAGCCAAGGTGGGTGAGGTAAGTTTGAAGGGCTTTTTCTGATTCGCTCGTTTTTCCGTCTATGTTCTTTCTATGGCTAATGCAGGCAATGGGGGAAGAACACTTTCATGTGCAGCATGCATATGCAACTCGGAGTGACCGATCGTATTTCAAAAAGAGCAAGTATTACATGGTTTCTCGGGGAATGACACCTTTAAAGTTAAGTTGCTGTAGGAGCTCACTTTTGGCTCTGTTACCTCTAAGTGTCTAAAAGCCATGCTCTGAAAAATTATGTGCAGCTAGATTAACCATGGTTTCAGGAAGAGTGGCTGGGTTAACCACAGTCTTCTCTCCTCCATGACACACATGGTGCTGCATAGATGTAGAGTTTGACATATGATTCTGGTGGATCTGATAATTTGGACCTGGTTCTTAACTGGAACCGGTTCTCAATTCCTATCCCTCGTGATTTAAAGTAGCTTATTTCTAATAGTATTAGCAAACCCGGCGGGTGTGTCCATAATACCCAGATGTTGAGACAGTTAATAATTATGTTCTTTTATCTGATATTAGCTACAATAATATTTAAAAGGATGGTTGTATGTTCTGTAGTTAATTGCACCATGTTAAGCTGGTTTTTTTCTTTGTTTCTAATCATTCACTATAAGTGTAGCGAGTGAAATAATAGACATTTAATGGCATTGATTAAGGTCAAAATAGCATTGTAGTACCATGCAGCAGACCAGCGGGAGGGCTGCAAATGAAATGACCCTAAAGTGATCCGAATTCTGCCTGCCTCTCGAGTGCTGGTTTATTTTATTCACTTATTGGCTGTTTCCCGTGCTCCAATATCTCATCAGAGGGGAAAGGCACAATCAATGTTCTTGGAGAAGCAGGAGGCAGGCTGGTTACGAGATGGAAAACAAATTCCGTGCCAGGTTTGGCCTTCATAACTGACACTTTGCCGCTCTGATATTGAGCACTGCAATTTATTAGTGGCAAGAGCCAGAGCACTCTTAGTATAAATGCAATAACTCAGAGTTCTGAAACCATCCAGGGAACGTTCTTAAGGAGACGTTAGCAATTACACCAAACCCTAGAGAATACACCCCAAGAACCAGTTTTCTTGTCATTGCGTCCTGATGGGCTGCTCTTGTGGGAAGCAGGCTTTATTTGCAGTGAAGGAGATCAGACCCTAGCTCTAAAGATGGGATCACTGACAGGCACCAGGCCAAGCACAAGGTAATGGGACTGTTTCAGAGAAAGGAATTATTTAAAGTTTGATTATATGTGTAGATAAAATCTAGATTGATATCTTTATATACATGATTGATCATAAATATTTTCAATAAGTTAACATTAATGTGATGTGTGCTGCATTTTATACAGTTCTGTATTCTTGTTCACATTGAATTAGCATGAGGAAGGGGCACACAGTCTAATGGAACGTGGTGATTAAAGCTTGTACACCAAAACTTGCCCTCAGTGTATACATATTTTTTAAGCATTGTTATACTACAATAGTTCTGGTCCATTAATATGATTGCTCTAGTGGGGTTCCAAGAGTGCTTATATTTACCATAACCGCACTGGGATGTTTCACTGTTTGCCACATAAAAGTCAACTTACCAGTTCAAAACAGTTATTGCAGTAGTATTAGTGGCATCATCAGCAGACATGGCAAATTATACTTTTTAGGAGTGTAACTTTTGACTTAAAATATGAACGCTTGTCAGATGAAGATGAAAACGAAGAAGGGATGCCAGTTTTACCGGAGGCACCTATAACGGGAATGCACAAATCGGTGCTATAAAGCGAGTGTGGCTTCTTCAGGATCTATTTCCACTACTGGAACAAAAATAAACAGAACATTTGGCTGTATTGCGTCCGAAATGTCAGTTACTCAATATTAATGTCTTTTTCATAGAGCTATTGAATAAATGCATCATCGCACTCACAATCATGCTGTTATACTGAATATCAGCATGGCTGTGATTGGCTATGGCATTAGTGCTCTGGGCTCGTGCCTGCAGCTGAGTCACAGCCATACCTATATTCAATATAACCAAACTCTTGCTTGTGCGATATTACTTAATTATGCTATAATGATATCATTAGCTTGACTGTATAGCAGTGTGAGCAAATCTCTCTTTTAGGCAACTAATTTACGCAAGTCTTTATATGAATTGAATGTAAAACTAGTCCAATCTTACTGAATAGGGCTTTAGAAAGTTTTTTGAATGATGTTGTTGCTATGCTATGAACTAAAAGAAGGAAACAGAGAAAAAAGGAGGTGTGCCAAGCAAAAGGAAATGGATGGAAACGCATTATCAGTCATCAACTCATGTCCTCTATGTGTACACTGTGACCAATCATGACATCATAACCATGACCTTGGATGGACAAAATAACAAACACTACATGCAAAAGGATGTTGACTTTCAAGTCACTAAATCACAAGTATAAACACAGCTGCCCAGATTTTGGGTCGTATTCCAATTTACAGGATGTTTGACAGAGGACAGAGATTTTGAAGGAGAGTTCCAGAGAAGCCAAATAGTTGGTGCAGCAGTGAGGAAAACCGGAAAACTATGGAACGTTTCAAGGTGAGCATTCTCAAAAGTCATAGCCGTGACTGTCAAACACAGACAAACAGCAAAAAGGAACAATGGTTGTGAGTCGAAGCTCACCGAAGATGACGTCAATCCATCTTCTGCCATCTGTTTGATATGATGGATGACTCATAGGCTCATATTGGCAGCCATCTTGTGAAACTCATAGGCGTTGCAGAACTGTATAGCAGTCAACGAATATGAGGCAGTTTTATAAGATGATGTCTTTTTCTGAAAATGTTCCAGTGCAACAGTGGTTTTATTCATACCAGGGTGAAGTCAAGAGCCTTCCATTGCATATCCATTCATCACATTTAAACATTGGTGATTCTGTGCGATGTTCTGGCATGCAGACTGCAAAGTAATTAACTACGTCCTGACCACGTCCCTTAAAGAGCTGTAAGATTTTCTTCCAGAACAGTCGTGCAACAACCCACCACAAACCATTCAGGAGAGTGTTTTGACTGACTTCCAGAGAGTATCGAAGTGATTCTGGCTGTCAGGATCCCGCCCTGCAGGCTGCGCAATTGCAGTGCAGCCCTGAACTTCATGAAGGCACAGTGCTGGATCAGTATACGTTTCTTGAACGCCTTATTGATTGGCACAATAGCGCCAGTGGCGCATGCAGACGTTGCGCTCTCGCAAATCTACCGGATAAGAAACAGCTGTTACTAGTTAGGCTGGACTATAAAGGACTCTCAGTTTTGAACGAACGTTGCGAAGTATTGACGCTCGTCACGCACGCCATTATCACAAGCCTTGGTTAAAAGATTTATTCCTGTGTACGACTCGTGCTTGTTTCCCTGGTTTCCGATTATCTGTGTTAGCCCTGATCTGTTTCGTTTAGCTTCCAGTTTTGACCTTGGACTTTGCCCCCGTTTCACGTCATTGCTCTGCCTAGTTTAGCCTGTTAGCCTGATCATCTGACCCTTTGCCTGTTCTTTGGATATCGTCTTGCCTGATGATTTGGATCTGTTTGTTCTCTAGCTGTATAAATAAATATATATAGATATATTTATCTAGTGGCTCTCTGCACTTGTGTCCGCCCAACACCGTGCCGTGACACTGGAGGTAAAAGTTTCATCCTGCAGATGTGAATGTACTCATGGGACTCACAACTATAACGAATGAAAAAAATGACCAGAGGGAATGTTACATTTTGAAACGATCTGTGTTGTATGGGGGGGAAAAAAAAGGGAAAAAAAAGTTGGTTAAAAAAAGATGAGACTCTGAGTATTTTACAGAACAGGCTTTAAAGAACATACCCACCCAATCTGGAAGCATGGCTGAGGCTGAATTCTAGATGTGTGATCTGTCCGTGGCTGTAAAGCCTCATTTGTATAGACTGCAGCTAGCGGGGGTTTTGGATGAGCCACAAAGAGCCCGGTGTAAGGCTCATTAGTTGGTTGATCATTTAATTTTTCTACATTGGATGACTTTGTGATGCATGTGTCACTTGTATAATTAAATTATTATACAGCCACTAAGTTTGTGTCTAAATGTCTAAATTAATATTAAAATTTCAGTATATGACTTGTGTCTGACGCCAGCCCTGTTTGGCTGATGACTGGTGATTACATGCTGTTGTTTAGAAAACACACAGCCCTCTGCACTTGTATTCACAGTTAAAGCATTTGTCTAGTAAGTATAAATAAATTAGTAGCTTTTTTTTTACTCTCAAGAACTGCCCTTTTCCTTCTTTCTGTGTATTGGGGTCACAGTAATAATAACAGTATTATAGTGCACTTGTTAGAATATATGAGATTGTGACAATTTGAATATTGGTTAACAGTAACCTATGGCTTTTTGAATTCTGTTTTATTTTTGTATTTTTGTTTGAATAATCTAATACTATCAGTCAGAAGAAACTAAATAAGCACTTCAGTCACCACTATGGAACCTGTGAGGATGCACAGGCATGTATCAGACTGTTGTCTGTGTTCATATTGTGCCAGATGTTTCCATCCAAGTCACAAAGTAAAATGAAGATATTACTAGTGTCTGAAGGGGCACGGCACAAAGAATTAAGCTCTATGAAGGACAAACAAGGTGCACTCATGTAGCAGATAGTAAATGATTATAAACATACACCCGTAGGTGTACATTTAGTTCAACATAACGTTACAGTTGGAAAGCTAATGTTTGCGCAAGGCAGAAAAGACAGAAACAGGAAAATAACAAATGGACTGGGTTATTTTTCAATAACAGCACATCCCAATTTTACAGCAGATTGCCAAAGATTGCAATATTAAAAAAATGATTAATTCATCAATGTAATGGCAGGTGGTACTTTTAACTGTTCATTGTTATATAAAAGCGATTCTACACACTCTCTCTCTGTTAATAAGACAAAAAATGCAGCTTTTATGTTCTGAAAAAGGAGGTAATGTTGAATGTCTGCCTACAGAAAGCTTCACCCCATCAGTAATTACACTTTTTTATTTTGTTTGTAATTGCAGTAGATTTTTTTATATGTTTATTATTAGGCTTAGATTATTTATAGTGCCTGCTATAGAGGTCCCTGTGAATTAGTTACTATGGTTATAACATATTAGAAACAGCACATTTAATATGAATCTGGGATTTGAATTACAGCTGACACTACTTTCCGAGCTGCAGTTATAGAAAATTATACATCATTTAGTTCCAGTCCACTAATATGATTGATCAAGCAGCGTTCCAAGAGTGCTGATATTTTGCATAACAGCACTGGGAGGTTTCACTGTGTGCATCGCTCCACTCGTCTGTGTCCAGCACATAAAATTCCACTTCCTAGTTCAAAACTGGTACTATGGTAGTGATGCTTTTAAGGAATATAATTTGTGAACAAAAATAGGAAAATTCATTGGATGAAGAAGAAAGCCAATTGTACAGGAAGCACCTTTTGACCAGTGTCGATGTACTATAGAGTGTGCCTTCTTTGGAATCTCTTTCCGTTACCAAAAATAAACAGAGCATTTGCCATTTTAAGTCCAAAATGTTGCTTGCTTGATATTAACTTCTTGTTTATAGAGCTGTTGTATAAAAGCCAGATCACATTCAGGGTCAGGGTGGTGTGGTGGTTAGCACTGTCACCTCTCACCAAGACCTGAGTGCCTTTCTGTGTGGAGTTTGTATGTTCTCCCCGCGTCCGCGTGGGTTTCCTATTGGTACTCCGGACTAATTGTCTACTCTAAATTGCCCGTAGGTGTGAATGTGAGTGTGAATGATTGTCTGTCTCTGTGTATTGGCCCTGTGGAAGGATTGGTGGCTTGCCCAGGGCGTACCCCGCCTCTCGCCTGAAGTCAGCTGGGAATGGCTCCAGCTTTCCCCTGCGACCCTGAACAGGATTAAGTGGCAGAAGATGAGATGAGATGAAACATAAAGGGCTGTGTTGTACTGAATTTCAGCAAGCCTCCAACCAAATCACATCCGTCCTGATATTCATACGACAGCATGACCTCGAGTGTGATATTGTTTAATTAATCAACACCTTCTAACTAATCAATAGTACTGTGGAACAAAGTATTTATAATAAATTATTTATCACTGAATTGTTCAATGTTGTGGTAAGAGCACTGACAGAGGAAAGGAGTACAGAAAAGACAGGATACTGAGATAGGGATGAGGGTAGATGAGCTTGAGGTCAGAATCATCAGTCTTTATTGACCAGGTTAATAGCATGTTGGAAAAAGCTGTTGTTGTAACATGCTGTCTGGTGTGAATTATCTGCCTGATGGTGGCTTTCAAAACAAAGTACTGGGGTTTCTAGTCATTTTCAGCACTTGTGTCCTCACTGATTTTTCTTTTAGTGAGAAGAGGAGGAGGGGTAACTGTCTGTAATGAAGGATGCGGGAACAAAATTACACCAACGATGGGTGAGATGCATTGAGTTTCCTCAGTTGAAGCAAGAAGAACATGTTCTGTTGTGCCTTCTAGACACAATTGCCAATTCCTAATTAGCAGTCTAGGAGCCAAAGAATCTGAAGGACTCAACAGCACTCATCAGTGATTGGCCTTTGCAGATGTCAATGCAATTCTCAAGGGGTTTCTCACACCATGCTACAGGTCTCAATACTTTCTCAGGGTAGTGTTGCCATGTTGGCGTCATCAAAAAAAAAAAGATGAGTTTAACGGAGATGCACCAGAGCTGATGGAGTGTGGCTCTGGCAGGACATAATGGCTCCTGTCATTTGGGATGTTTGTAACCTACTGATAGATTGCCAGTGTAAAGTTAAGGTGCAGTTGGGAATGTAGTTTGGAAAAGTGGATCTAAAGTTAATATTTGGGATTAGGCGTCTTCGCAAAATCTAGTGGAACAAGAAGAAATGTGTTGCATTTCAGTGGGGCAGTGGTAGCTCAAGGGTTAAAATGTTGGATGATCAGAAGGTCGGGAGTTCAAATCCAAGCACTTCCAAGCTGCAACTGTTGAGCCCTTGAGCAAGGCCCTTAACCTCAACTGCTCAGTTGTATAAATGAGATAAATGTAAGTCACTCTGGATAAGGGCGTCTGCCAAACCAACGGCAATGCATTTTAAAAATAAATAAATAAATAACACCAGATGCTCAAACCCATCAGGGCGCCAGTTATATACACTGGAAATGTATAATCTTTTTCGGTACTTGGACTATTATCAAAGGCTTATGTTATTTTAATAAATAACTTCAACAGATGAGTAATTTAATAAGTAACTTTGAATACTATCTAACACCATTCTGATCTACAAGCACAAAACAGTGAAATGTACATCCCATCTGATAAGAAAACGGGATCTCTTTGGCTCCTGCTGTCACAGTAATTGCTTTTGGTCATAAAATGTCCATATACGGTCCCTTTTTAAAGCTTTGTTATTATGTGCCACCTGCACTGCTATCTTTAACTGTAGCCTCAACAGAAAATCTGTGCTGGTCTCAGTACAGGCACTGTCATCAAATTAAGCGCCTTGGTGTAAAAACAAGAATTATGATTGCTATGATTACCAAACTTTACTTAAACCACATTAACTCTCACACGCGCAGATCTAGTGAGGAAAAAAAAGAACCCACAGGTCAAATATATTTTTTTTCCATCACACATTGGTGATGTGAAAATGAGATTTGAGCAACCACCAAGCTGTTCTTTACAGATATCCTGATTCCAAGGGTTTAAATGGCTCGAAGAGTACCTCTAATCTTCAGCAACAACTCATTTCTCTTGGGAGAAGCCACGCAATGTCTGAAAGAAGCCTTAAAATCAGATAATCCTACTCTTTATTTTTGCACATGGCCTTCTTTGTTTGCAATCTGCCATTTCACACCACCCTTTGTAGAACTGACCTTAGTTACTGAAGCACTGTTTGAGAAGTTCAACAGAAAAGATCTTTGACACCAAAAAAAAAGAAATATGGTGATATTCAGGAAATGTGAAGCAGTAAGAAGATTTGTAGCCATAGTGACAAGCATGCTTTATCTAAAATTGCCTAATAGTTATTATGAGTACAGTATTTGCTAATAGAAAAATCAAAGCTGTTTTGCCCAAGTTTGCGTTTTCTGTTGTGCCATTTGGCTCTTTACTTAAAGGTTATATATAACATGCCTAAGTTATGAACTATTGAATATGATCTGAAGTCATATTCTAAATGAGGGTTTTGGAACAGAATGGCATCCAGTTTTTCTTTCCCTTGACGTGCTGGATAAATCGGTCCTGCTCCCCTGAGACTGTAAAATAACAAGCTCTGTGAAAGATAGCAGGCTTTGTCTTTGCACTGGATTGAGGTGATGTGTCCATAAATCTGGAGAGGGTGCTGTGGCGTGTTGGAGAGCTTAACACGACTCTTTTCGGCTTGCCTGGAGAACATGGAACAGAATGGCTCATGTGTGGCTCTTTCCATACCAATGCCATATTTTAGTCTTTTGAGTGGATGTGTACTTTTCTCATTCTTAGGTTTAGCTTTTATTCCCAATTTCAAAGCACTCTTCATGGCAAGACTAGCTCTTGGAGGAAATAAGTGCTTTTTCCCAGTCTCTTTGCATGATTTTGAGATTGTATGCCAGGTGTCCATTTTATCGTCTTCATTTGTATGTGTATCGAAGATGATATTGATGATAACAAAAAAAAATGTATCTAAGATGAATCTTAATCAGGCATGAGAGAAGTGCCATCACTTTGATTCTTTTCAGAATTCAAAGATCAGTAATGCATATAAAGAGAATTTTATGTCCCCAGTGTGGATTTATTCAGACAAGGGGAGGACAAACAAAACTCAGGTGCTCAGGAGGACACGTTTGTTGTGCTGTATTGTAAAACAGCTCTTCTCCATAGTCACAAAGAATGACTAAAGACCCCTGCACCAAACGCTTGTTTAAAATTCATGCACATTATTAAAGGATTAATTTACATATGGTTTGAATAATGTTATAAAGGCTTAAAAGGTTTGCATAATTTCTGTACCATCTGCTATAAAGGTTTCACAAGTCAATCGCCAGTTGCAACAGTTCTAGCAATAATTAGTTCTGCAAAATGTCTGAAAATAAGTGGAGCAAGTTTGATTGGTGGCATCCCTTGTGTTCAGAGGACAAGTGCTGTGTCTCAGTTTGTCATGTAGTTATTTGGCTTGCCAAATTACTTTCCAGATGCACGTCCAAACTGTAGTGGCACTGCTTCTCTAAGTGATACTGCCGCATGGAGATCACTAAACCTCTAGTTAATTCATGCTTGTCTAAGGTTATCAGAGTTTTGCCTGTTGTCCTTGTATCCATGTGGGTTACCTCTGGTTTCTTCTCACTTCCTGAGTAACGTACCAGTAGGTGGATTGGCTACACTAACTCCGTCCTTGGTATAACTGTGTGTGGTGCTGGACTGCCCTTACCACCCGGGGTGCGTTCCTGCCTCTGATCTCCTGTTCTCGGGATAGGCCTTTGAAACCCCGACACCTTCCTTTATCCATACTGACTGCTTAAAACATTACATGTGCATTAAAAAAGGACCAACATGTTGATATTTTTTACGTCACACTACATGTGAAAATGAGATGTGCACCCAACAAACTGTCATTTACAGATAAAAAAAAAAGTTATGAAAAGGCTTGATACGTTTGAAAATATTATCACGAATGACTCATAGATTTAAATGTCTATCAGAAAAGGTGGTTTTTGCAGCTTTAAGATAATGATAAGACAAAAATAAATCTGTTTTATGTCTCATAGGTTTCCTTTTGGGCTCTTTCGTAGTCCTATATGAACCTTAATAGCCTGGCAGACTTTGGAGCAGAGCAGCAAAACATCTTTCTGTGATGCAGTTTAGCTTCTCGTGTGTGTGCTTGCCAAACAAATAAACTCGTGCTAGCCGTCAATGCATGGAACGTTTTTACAGGCAAAACATGAACGGCGGATTAAATTAAGAAAATGAAACAGCTTGGTGTTTATCAAGACTACTTTGCTATAGAAGTATTCAATAACTGTCTTTGCTGCTGTTGAAAGACAGAACACATGTTTATAGACTCTATTTCAATTTTATAATGACCTTAGTTACAGCTAATAACTTGTGTTTATTTGCAGTCCTGACTTCAGTTTTCCAAGTAATCAAGTTACCTTGTTAACAGGTAATTATTAAAAAAAAAAAAAAAAAGAACAATCACGTGTCTAAATGCTAGTGACTTGTAACCAGCTTGCAGCACATGTTGATGTAATGATATAATGTTTACATGACACACTTTATGTATTTTTGACCACGCCCCTTCTTTTTCACCAATTTGTTATGGTTGCTGCTACACACCTTCAATCTACCCTTCAAAGCCATGAGTGATCCTATTGTCTAAAAAGAAGTCATGATACCCACAATATCACTAAAAGGGGACCGTAATGTATTGCAGTATTGGTAAAATTTTATTACAGTGAACCCTCGCCTATCGCGGGGGTTACGTTCCGGCGCCCCCCGCAACAGGTGAAATCCATGTGGTAGCGCCGTCACATTTATATTTTTATTTATATATATATATATATATATATTAAGGCTTTATAAACCATTTCCACTCTCTTATTAACCATTTCCACACCCTTATAAACACGTCCTATGCTCTTAAACACTTTCTACACTCTTAAACATACGTAATTTTAACAACAT
>JAQMCW010000034.1:15776210-15787343 GCA_030068335.1 Chrysichthys cranchii
CACATCAAAACAAATTCCTTATGTTGTGAACCCTCACTCATTTGGCAATAAACCTGTTTCTGATTCTGATTCTGATTATACAGTACTGTGCAAAAGTCCTAGGCACATGCAAAGTAATGCTATAAAGTAAAGATGACTTCAAAAATAATTAAATAAAAAATTTCTACTTAAAAATACAATGTGCAGTAAACAGTGATTAAAAAAAGTCAGTATTTGGTGTGATGACCCTTTGCTTCTTATTTTTTTCTTAAACAGTAATCCCAGGCACAATTTATGTAGTTTTATAAGGAAATGGCCTGCCAAGTTTTACTAAGCATCTTGTACAATCTTCCACAGCTCTTCTGGAAGCATCGACTGTTGCAAAAACTTATTTTTTTTGCATACAAAACCCAGGAGTCTTCTTAATTTGTATTGTCTGAAAAGTGGCATCTTATGTAATATGCTGCTTTCTTCAGTGACATACAAACATTTTTAAATATAAATAATTTTTTGGAAACACAACATTTGGAAATCTAAAATGTTTTTGTACTGACTCAATAATGCAGAATTCATAAAATAGATATCTATAACAATTTGTACAAAAAAATATGGGGGTGCCTAAGACTTCTGCACAGTGCTATATATCTCAGACATATGAGGGGTTGGGGTGGTTTCTCCCATCAGTCTACTCTTCAGGAGGTGAAATGCATGCTCCGTTGGGTTAAGGTCTGATGATTGACTTAGCCAATCTGAAAGCTTCGACTTTGTTCCCCTGATGAAGTCCTTTGTTGTGTTGGCAGTGTGATTTGGGGTCATTTTCTTGCTGCATGATGAAGTTACTTCTACTTAAATTGGATACTTTTCTCTGTAAATTGGTGGACAGGATGTTTCTGTGGACTTCTCAATTCAGTCTACAGCTAATACCATGAGTTACATCAATAAAGATTAGTGAGCCTGTTTCAGAAGCAGCCATGTAAGCCCAAGCTACGACACTACCTCCACTGTTCTTGGCTGATGAGCTTTTTCTTTTGGATCATGAGCAGATTCTTTCGTTTGCCGCACTTTGACCTTTCCATTACTTTGGGAGAGGTTAATCTTGGTTCCATAACTACTGAGGCTCATCTCTGTATTTCTTCACAAATTCCAATCTGGTCTTCTGATTCTTACTGCTGAGGAGTGGTTTGCACCTCATGTTATGGCCGCTATATTTCTGCTCTTGAAGTCTTTGAGCAGTAGATTGTGATACTATTCTACTATGTGGAGGGTGTTGAATTGAATTGAATGCAAATTATTGTCACTGTATTTGGTACTACAGTGAAATTAAAATGCAACTCCAAAGCAGTGCTAAAAATACATACGTATATCCTTAGAAGTACACATACAACACATACTATGATAAATTGCTGAAATAAAGTGCTATTTATAAAGAGATGTTAAGACTTTATCTGTGTTTAAGGGGGGTAACGGCATATGGGGGGGAAAGCTATTTGTAAATCTGTAAGTTCTGGATTTGTTGGCACGATAACATCTGCCAGAAGGTAACAGTTCAAAGAGATGGTGACCGGGGTGGGTGCAGTCCATGATGATGATGGCTCTGGCGAGAATGCAACATGGTGATGATGGCCATGTCTGATTGCTTGTACATGAGTGCTTTCTTTCTTTTTTCTTTTTTTTTTTTCTAGGACATTCCAAATTAGTCTATGACTATGCCCAATGCCTGTGCAATAGCGGCCATCGATTTTATTTTTTACTTATTTATTTATTCACAACCCCCCTTTTTTTCCTCAGCCTTAAATTGACTTACTTTCTCCCATAGACGTCTTTTTTTTCTTTACATTGGTTACCCATTTTAACAACAAATGCTGTCTTCACATGTGAAAACCAGAACTCAAACCAAGAGGAGACATCCAGTGCTATCAGTTGCTTAAACGGTCAATCTAACAGGGCACACCTTGGCAACAAACGCCTGTCAGTCACAAGTGCCAATATTTTTGATCACTTTGTTGAAAAAATGGGTGGGTTCAAACAATAGGTGGATTGTTAAACACATCTAAATGTTACAGAAAATGAAGTACTTTTAAAGGGGACTGTATATGATAAAAATGAATAACTATAATTCCCCATCATTGTCTATATTTATCCTCTGGGGACTTTAGACAGATCCACTGTAGCTGAGGGGGGGCATATAATTTTCTTTAAATATAAAATGAGTGAGAAAGACACAGGCAACTTTTCATATAATCTAGTTACTGACAATATACTGTCAATCAGAGTTAAGTGATGTTTGTTACATGAAGGTAACAATGAACTAACAATGTATTGCTTTGTTTATTTGTGTATGTTAACAGTAAAACTAAATTCCCGTTTGATTGTGATTGGCTGTAGCTGTCAGACTCTGTTCGTATAGTTTAGTTTGTGATTTCCCATGCCTCCGTTCTGCACTGTAATCACCAAGTCCCCAAGAGACCAGAGGGCCAAAGTGCCTTTAATGCAGGGTGTGTGTGTGTGTGTGTGTGTGTGTGTGTGTGTGTGTGTGTGGGTGTGTGTGTGTGAGGGAGAGAGTGAGAGAGAGAGAGAGAGAGAGAGAGAGAGAAAGAGGTAATCTTCTTAATCCAGCACAGGTCTGTGGCACAGGCAGGAGCACTGCAGACACTCTGATAATGAGATGAAAATAAAGCAGTTTTCTGCATAATGGTCTGCATTACAGCTGCAGCTGAGAGCTGTGGAAAGTGGTGGTGCAGCTGGTATATCTAGCACTAGGGGATAAATTGCTCTTTCCTGAACAATGGCCATCTTTGCCCTTGTTAAGTCCTAATCTTTACTATGACGAATGAAATCACAAAACATCCATCGGATCTGCAGTAATGGCTGCGAGCAAAAATACAGCGTGTGATGTGAAAAAAGCTCTGCTGTTTTCTATAAGAGCGATTGCTGTGCTTTATATTAGATCTTTGTTTTATTGGTGTCGCTTATAATACAGTTACCCTCAAAGTGTTAGGAAGTTACTAAACTTGTGGCTTAGATTAAACATTCATGTTTGCTTGTTTTGCTCATTTTAATGAAGGGCAACAAATTCTGTCATTGATGCATGAAATACTTGGGGGGGGGGGGGGGGGGTACAGAAGTCAGATTTATTTTTACTTTTACACTAAGTTGTTCTAACTCCGTCAACATATAATGCATAAAATAAATGATGTGTAACTGGTGCATGCAATTCTGACTTATTTATGTTACAAGTAGAGCTTGTCCATAATAATTTGGAATAAAACCAGGCTCCAGTGCCCTCCACAATTATTGGCACCCCTTGTAAAGATTCGTAAGGAGGGTAAGGAAAAAATCCACCTTACTTTCATCTCTCACTGGAAAAAAAAGAAAAAAATCCAACCTTAAATTGAAATACTTTTATTCAGAGAAAAACAAATCCCTAATCAAGAAATTATTATTTTCAACAAACCACACATGCCACAATTATTGGGCTCACTTGGAAATTATTGTGAATATTCTGAAGTATGTTTACTATTTCAATTGTACTTATTTTGTGTTACTGGAGTATGTAGGAACCTTCAAACTCTAATCCATGACTTCCTGATTAACTGGGGTACAGATATGAGGTGACACAGAGGGCAGATTCCCTTAGTCATCCATCAACATGGGAAAGATAAGAGAACACTCAAGCCAAATGAGGGAGAAGTGTGTTGACCTTCATAAGTCAGTAAATGGCTATTAAATAAAACTAGTCACCTGAAAATGCCCATTTCTCCTGTTAGGGCAATAATAAAGGTGCACAACAACTGCATCTGTTACAAATTTGCCTGGAAGAGGACCTAAGTTTATTTTGCCCCCACATACACTGAGGAGGATGGTAAGTGAGGCAAAAAAAACCTCCCCAAGATGCCTATTGGTGAGCTACAAGAAAAGATACAATCCTGGGGTTTCCAAATCTCCAAAACCACCATCAAACTCCACCTCTATGCTAACAGGTTATTTGGAAGGTATGCCAGAAAAAAGCCTTTTCTGTCAGTTAATCACAAACATATGTGCATGAAGTTTGCAAAAACATTACTACAACTTTGACTGGATCTGTGTTCTGTGGTCTGATGAAAGAAAACTGGAGCTTTTTGGCAATAAACACTCAAGGAGGGTTTGCATAGAAAGAGGGTGGCTATAACAAAAAGAACCTTATACCAACTGTAAAATATGGTGGAGGTTCTGTGAGGTTCTGGGGCTGTTTTTCTCTAAAGGTCCTGGAAACCTTTTGAGGTACATGGGATCATGGACTCCATGAAATACAAGCATATTTTAAGTCAAAATTTGGCTGCCCCTGCCAGGAAACCAAAACTGGGTTGTCATTGGCTGTTCCAGCCGAACAGTAATCCAAAGCAAGTGTCCAAAAATTATTAACTGACCACACAATCAAGCTCATGCCATCGCCATCTCAGTTCCTTGACCTGACGCCCAATGAAAACCTGTGGGGTAAGCTGAAGAGGACCCTGGATGATCTGGAGAGATTCTGTAAAGAGGAATAGTCTCAGATGCCTTGCTCTGTATTCTCCAACCTTATAAAATGTTCAGGAGAAGACTCGGTGCTGTTTTATTGGCAAAGGGAGGTTATACAAAGTATTACATGCAGGCGGCCAATAATTGTGGCATGTGTTTTTGTTGAAATTTTTTTAACAGTAGCTTACATGGAAAAAGACTTATTAATTAATGACAGCAAAAATGTCAGGTTGTACCTGAAGCATCAGTCACCGTGGCCTGCCTTTATTATTACCGTCTGTACACACTCACATGACCAGTTCTTAAATTAGGGGGAAAATTGTTTGCATTTCCATCCATGGTTGCACAGCATGTTCTTCTGTGCAATATTAGTTTTTGTTTTTGTGTCTGACAAAACATTTAGAAATTATGGAAACATACAGGTTGGTGATGGATAACTCGAATGTAAGACTGAACCAAAATATTGAGATTTTGTTGTTTTCAGGACTGTAACGTTGAATCAACCACAGTACATAATGATTAAAGTTCTAGCTCCTGTCTGAATGTCTTAAAAAAAAAATTCACTGGTTTCATACGATGTTTTGTTTAGGTAGGACAGGTGTCCAAGGTTTATGATCACCTGACCATCATGCCCATATGTGGGCTTTCCCTGAACTGGTGTGACAACGTTGGAAACATTTAATTTTCTAAAATGTCTGTACACTCCATCGTTAAGATATTCCTTCACTGGAACTGAGCGACCCAAATGATCCATAATGACACTACCTCTGTACACGGAGCAAGCATTGGGTTTGCCACGGATGGAGTGGAAGAACTGGAGAACTAGAGTGGCCTGCACATAGCCCTTTGGGATGAAGTGGAACACTAAATGCACTCCAGGCCTCTTTGCACGTCTGTGCCTGACGTCACTACTGCTCTTGTGGCTAAATAGGAACAAATTCCCACAGCCACGCTACAAAATCTAGTACGGCTTCCCAGAAGAGTGGCAGTTATTATAACCTCTGAAGAAGACTAAATCTGGAATGGGATGTTTGACAAACACATTTGCATGTGATTGGGCAGGTGCCCACAAACTTTTGGCCATATAGTGTATCTGCCTGGTCTCTTATATCCAAGGCATAGAAAAAAGTGATTTGTTAGATTTTAGACAATTAGCATGTGTTTACAATCATCCCTCCAGAGTGACGGCGAGACCAATACTTTTTTAAATTAATTAAAATACCAGGTAAGCATCAATGCTAAACACAATATCCGGCTTAATTGTAAACAATATGGGAAGAACAGTTTAAGTTGTACTCGATTTAAGAGTTTGCTAATATCAATTAAAAAAAAACTCTGTGGTCTTGTTTCGCTAACTCTGAGTATTTAAATTTAGGAATTTGGTATTTTACGTATTTCTTTATTTGTTTATTAGCAAGATCAAGCTTTCTGTTCTTTCTAACATTGTGGTTAAATAATTCAGAAAATTATTCAAACAATACTGTTATATTAATGCAGTACTATTGGCAGCATCCACCCAGAAGTAAATTTGTTGTAGTGGTGCAACACTGTGTTAGTTTGTATTTTTAAACAATAATTTGCCTACAGCAGCCTTCCATTCCCAATGCATTTTGTCTTAGATACACAATAAATTTACATTTGTAAGATACAAACTTGATCTGCTACATTTCTTTCTGACTCCCAGAGTTTATTTTAATGAACTTATTCTGAATCATTTGTGCATTAGTATATTGAGGAGGTGTTTTAACCCCCTCGTTTGGCTTCTCGGGCCTAGAGTTACTACATTTGCAAAGATTAGCTTGCTAAGATCGCTGAAATCACAGATGTTTAAATTAAATCTTGTAAAGAAGAAAACTTGTGCTATTTTTAGTATAGACTAGCTGATTACCCCGTGGCTTCGCTCACTGAGTGCAAGGGAAAAAAATAAAATGCAGTATTTATAAAATAAGTTTAATTACCGATTTTATTTTTCAACAACTAGTGGTCAAACGCAAAAAGAATTTTATATATTTAGATCAAAGTTTTCTTAAATAATTACTTACCGAATAGGTGTTTACTTCATTTCAACATCAGTAAAATAACTGTGACACAAATAATAACAATTCGTAAAGACGATATAAAAATGGCGTTCACAACCGAAGTGTTTAGTTAAAATGTAAGCGCTAGCGACGGTGTTTCCGGTCATACGCACGTATATATTCTGTGGTCATACGTCATTTCCGTTTCAAATGTGAAAAGAATTTTATATATATATAGATTATTGATATCTTGATTTGTTTTTGGTTCTCATCTCAGTACCCTTTTTACTGAAATCCATATACACTAATACAGAATGCCACTCACCTGTATGAAATTGCACTAGTGCTTGCTGCACAGTCCTTATTTGCTTCAATAGAGGCACCTGGGTAAAACCCACTCAGCTTCTGCTACAGCCTAATGGATGTAATGGTGGCTAATTCTTCCACATTTCTTTGTCCTCTTTCACCTCAGATATTCTTTTGATTATGCTAATGCCACACGTTGAGTGGCAGCACTCTATCAGACACCACTCTCTGCACCTTTCGCATTCTGCATGAATGCTAAACATAATAAAGCCATGCAGTTCATCCTCATAAACTTTACCATTTTCTTTAGATATTATTACTCGTCTCCTAGGGGGTTTCTCATCTCACAGGTTAGAGATCACAGCAAGAGGTGGTGAATGAAATGTAACGTTGGGAATCGGGATTTTATTGTAATCACAACTGATTAGATGGGCTTTTTATTCATAGCCAGTACCCTCAAGGCGGTGTCCAGAATGTACAAGAGACAATAGTGCAGTCTTCCACAAAAACGTTCTTTGTCTCTCGTGGGTGGAACAGAAAATTCTTAGTTTTGTGATGAACATGTAATCATACCACTTATTAATTTCCTGGAAAAACAGTTCCCAGAAGCATGCTGTTAGGAAAAAATCAAAGACAGGGTGGCATCATGTGAAGCATGGGGCTGTTACCAACCCAGAGTTGATTATTTTCTAGTAACAGCATGTGTTCGTTTTATTCATGTTCCACCACAGCAATTTGCCAACATTAGATTCATATTTAGTAAAGAATGGCATGTTGTGCATTTTATTCATTTAGTTACATTTAATGTTGTGAATCTTCAGTAAAACAAGTCAGTTTCTGTTATCACTTACGTTATAATGGCTATAAACAGTCATTTCCTCACCAGATTTTTCCCTTTCTCTCTTTTAAAGTACTGTTGTCCCTGAACATTTTCCTGTCTCAGTATATTTTCACACCTGTGGAACATATTAGAATTAGCATTAATAAAAAATTTTTTAAATAAAAACGGCCAGAACTATCCAGGTTGTAGTCTTATATAACCTTAATTAATACTTCCTGATCAGTCAGATTTCAACAGCACTTTGGTGTTAATTATTTAAGCTTATTATATGCTACGTGTAATATTTCATTGTTTTGTTTCCAAGACCTTCTTTGATGTCTCTAATGTTGTGTGAGCTTTCATCCTCTTTGAACCAGTGGAACAATGGAAGCATGTTGACGTAATGGCGCATAAATTATTGTTTGGTTTTTGCAGAAAGTGCAGTCTGCTTGTGGTGCTGTTTAACATGAAGCAGCTGTAGCGTTCAATATTAAGCTTCTTTTCAATTGCAAACAAATTAATCGCTTCCTCCTGCTGACTCCATTTTCTGGAAATTATAGTTACTACACTGCGACGTTATTTTATATAAAATGGAATACCACATGGCCTCCTGCTGAAACCTAGTTTTATTGGCTTTTACACGTGGGAGTGCTGTATGTTTTTATATATGGCAATTCAGCAGAGGACTTTTAATAAATTGTGAGAAGTTTGCAATCTTGCCTGTAAGAAATAATGTGCAGGTTTGAGGCTTTGTCTTATTAAAAACAATTCGCTTGGGGTGAGGCGAGGAAGCCAGGAGGGGTACTGCAGAGCAAACATGCAATCCTCTCTGCTTCACTCATTTTCTTCATTACTTTCCTATTTGACAAATGTCTGCTGTATAAATTATAGTCAAACGTCAGCATGATGTAGGACATCCTCATTAAGAGAAATATCGTTCTTCTCATGTTAATACCTCAATGTGCCGAGCGGTCACCGATTTCAAGGTACAGCGACATTGTGCTTTTTAAGATTCAGTGCTTTTGACAGGGCAGTGCTTAATGGAAACTGGTGTGGAATATGTTTCAGATATTCATGTGCGATAAAAAGAGAGGCACGATAAATATACATAGTATGAATATTTATTATGTTAGCCTATTTTTAATGCAGAGTGTTTGACAATATTTTACTCTCAGTATTGAACATCACACAGGCTGCTATAAACAGCCTTAATGCTCTTAACAGGAAGTCACGATTACTCGTATGCAACTATACAGATTAGACAGGATTTCTCTGTGAACAGTGGCCCATTGGGTGATGTTCACCTGAGCTGTGGTTGTTGGAGTGTTCTGTTGAAAGTATGGAGGCCACATTGCTCCAGGGCTGTGCTGGGTGAAGACACGCTCACATAGCAATCAGCAGCTGCACCATCTGCTCAGTCCTAATGACTGCCTGCTACAGATGAGACAGAGAGAGAGAGAATTAGAGACAGGTACAGAGGTAAAGAGGGTGATGGAAGAAAGGCAAAGGGGGGAAGAAAGAAAATGATGCTGAGAAAAAGAAAAAAACAGAAGATGATGAACTGGGGGAGGGGAAGCAAGAGGCCCTTGAGGGGGAAAGTAAGTGAGGGATATGCCAAGGGCAAATGTGAAGCTTCCAGACACTCATTACATGTGTGTCAGTTTTATCCTAGACAGACTGTGCATTTACATGGTACAAGAGCCTTATATATATATATATATATACAGTATATACCTTCAGATAAGCTTCTTTGTCCAGTTTTCCATTAAATATAAACAAGTGAAAGTCATTAGTAGTTCTAATTATATATACATGCTAAGATGTTCATGCTTTTTGCAGTGAGTCGTAACTAGCTATGAGGATGCCGAGGTCCAGGCATCAGTAGTTACACAAGTAGTTTGGTGTTTTACCTCCCATATAACCAGTTGCCAGTTACTCCAAGACCATACAATCAACAGTAATGATTCTCAGCTGACCTGAGAGCAGCTGAGGAAAACATTGTGGGTTTCCTACAGACTTAATCAGCCATTCTGCGAGCTCTCATTAAACTCTATGACCATGGTCAAGCCAGCAGTAGTAGAAACTGGCGTGCACTGTGTGTTTGAGGACAAAAGGCTGCAAATTATTAATATTAATTATTCATCTAAAATTTTAAATTACATTAAAATATAAAATTTTAATTTAATATTAAAAATATTAATTATTTTACATAGCATCTTTTTCCTAAAGTGGAATTTTTGTTTTGTATAAAGTTGTTCAATAAGAACAATCACCACTTTCATGTAAATGCAATATTTATCTTAATTCTATCATTTAGACTGACTAGGTAAAATAGACTGTGGACGTTGCAGAATTTTTTTTTTTATTGGGTTCACAGCCTTGTTCACAATAATTTTTTTTCTTCTCTTGCCACATTTGTTATATTTTATTACCAGACCCGTCAACCTCTATCATCAAGGCTTTTTTTCTCGCAGATAATGACTTGCACAATTTTTTGAACTCTTAACTAACTCAAATTCGAAGCCCCATCCCTTCCCTTATTTTCCCAGGGCTTTTGGGACTCGTATTATGTCAAGGTAAATGGAGAATATTTTTAATTCATTGATATAATCTGTCAATGTGTGTTCAACCTAGATAACATTAGACATGATGTTTTTTTTTTTTTGCTCTCCTGTGCCAGATTACTGCAAATTCACCAGAACATCCACCATTCCACTGAGTTTTTGCGATTTCCATTTAAAGCAAGCCATTCCCAACTGCACAGCTGATATTATTACACCCTACCCTACTCTCCTTGCATCTGAACTGCTGGACATGCTCGTTATGAATTTTGGATGATTAAATTATTTATCCCTGCTTTTTAAAGTGGGAAATAAAAGGCAAAAAGGTAAATAATTTGCACAAGCCTAGCCACATCTATAATTTGGCCAAGATATACAAGTATGCTTGTTGAACATTAATGTTAATAAGTATGTAATTTTTTTTAATGAAATGAACATAAATCATTTTTCATATAGCCCCAACAGTGCAAGTACAGAATTTCCAACTTTCCAACGTACTAAATGTGTTTCAGTGGCAAACTATAAATAACGACAACTTAAAATGCACTCAAATCTGGTTGATATAGATGTAAAGCATGCTAGGTATAATTTGTGTAATTAGTGTTATTTGTGCTGTGTTGCTAAGGAACCAGTCATTTAAGGTTAACAGTGGGTCGAGGGTACGCGCATTTACAATGAACATCATTAGGGACATTGTGTACACTGAGCAAATTCTAAAAACAGGTCATACACTTAAAATTGTCTAACCTTGAGCACTCAGTAGTGTGGCAGTAGGAACTCTTATCAGCCCTTCATTAGCAGCAGTAATTAACACTAAGGGCTGCTTTACTACTTGTGTTTCTTTGTTCAGTAGTTGTGTGATATATTTTGGGATATAATAATACAATCTGACCACTGTTCTGAGGCTCAACACGTCACTCTCCTTACAGAAACAAATGTAATTGAGATATAT
>JAQMCW010000034.1:15796631-15807447 GCA_030068335.1 Chrysichthys cranchii
GGTAAACTGGGATGTTTGGATGCTGTCACTCCCCACTCTTACTGCCACTCAGGTTAGTTGGCGGGGGAGTGTGGGGGGGGGGTGCTTTATGTCCCAGGGCTCCCTCATGTCAGTGTTACCTTCTGGGTCTCCCTTTTAGTTACGCTGTCATAACTACAGTAGTCTTGCCAGAGTTCCTGAGTTATATAATTTATTTTAATGAAAACTCAAATCATGCTTGAGAACAAAAAGTAAGGATAAATAGTTGAGGCAACTTCAACATGCACAATCCTGTATGATGAGCTACTAAAATAAAAAATAAAAATAAAATTGCTAACAAAAATAGAACTTGGCCTCTGGTTAGCTGTTTAATGATGCTTCTAGAATGAATGATAAAAGACATTATCAATGAAAACAAAACAAATGATCTAATTTAGCAAGCAACCTTTTTTTTTTTTTTTTACCTGTTTAAGAATACCACTATTCAATTAAAAAAATAATTAGAGTAACAGACAACTCTTCCAAAATAATAACTGTAGTAACACATTACAACTAGTAAATAATTTTTCACTCTGGGACTTCAGCCTGAGAAAATAATGCTGTCCAGCCTGTCCTGAATTCTGGTTTGAAAAATGAATTAGAATCGATTTGTCATCTTCTTGGTAGATGAATAAACTCAGCTGAAATGTGTTTCATACCTCTCAGGCTTGAAGGTCTCTGGATCAGTCCAGTGTTCTGGGTCCCTATGTAGGGCGTAAGTGGGGATCACGGCAACAGTATCTTTTGGGATGGTAAGGCCATTTGTTTCAACCGTTTTCTTGCAGACTCTATGCAGACGAAATATAACCGGGTACAACCTAAGTGACTCGTTCAGAGCAGCACCCAGATAATCCATGTTCATCACTGTGTCATAATCAACTGCAGCCTGAAAACAAAAAGACACAAGGCATAGGTAATGTCTACCCCGTCTCAGATAGTGGAACCCCTGTCTGAGTCTCCACTTAGTTACCTGCCACAGTCTCACAGTCTCTATGTAGACACCTTTCAAAGATTCTAATCAGTACAACAACGGTATAATCGCATCCACTGTAGACACATGAATGAGGGGGGATTTATATTGGTCTACATGTAGACTGAGACAGGAGTCACAACGGACACAGATGTGTTGGATCTGGACATCCACCAACTTTGGACAGCAGTGGACAGCAGCATTCAACCACGGAATTGCAGCTGTGCAAAGGATTGACAAATCTGCACTCGATGTGGTACCAGGAAGTCTCCCTGGTATGTTGTTATGAGGGGAGATTTGTGAGTTACGGTCAACTGTGCCTCCACTGTAGACTGAATTTGAGTTGTGTTTTAGTCCTTTAACATCCAGCATGATGTTGAACTGATATGATGCCCCAGTGTTGCTCAGATGGAACATCTGGAACAGAATTTTACTTCTCTCTCCCAAAGCCTCACTGTTCATTTCTTCTAGTTTCTGTCTCAACATTGATGGTGTTCTTGTCAACTCATCACTGATTGTCATGAACCTTGGAATACTTTTTGACCCCTTACTCAGTCTTGATTCTCACATTAAATCCCTCACTAAGACTGCTTTCTACCACCTTTGTAACATTGCTCGTCTTCGCCCTTACAATCCATCACGCTATCTCAGATCATCCAGTCCAGGTGTTCTTCCTGTGTCACCCACCAGAGACTTTCTATCCTTCAGTGTCATGGCCTCCAAGATCTGGAGTTCCCTCCCTCAGCCTCTATGTGACTGCTCTACACTTCTTCTGTTTAAAAAACAACGCGGAGCGTATCCCGGCTCTGAGCTGAATGTTCACCCAGAGTAAAGTGACTTTATGAATGCGAGGACCAATGGAGATCTGTTAAGCCTGCAGCTCACTTACCTGAACCGTAATGTAATCCTGAAAGCTGCACACGGCTCCGTGTCTTAGGCTCGTTCTGAAGCTTCTTAATGAAACAACTCAAAGCTCAACAGCTGTGTGACTGAACCGGCCGACACGAATGAAAACTATGGAAAGACAAGCCAGTTAGCCTCACTAAATGTCCCTACACGGCTCCAGCCATGTGTGTGTGTGTGTGTGTGTGAAAACGCGCAGTGACAGTTTTAATGTTTTAAAAAATAGAGACCTACAGTGTATTTCAGTGTGAAGGCAGCAGTTTGGGCAGAAATTTGAGACTTTTTTTTAAGGACTTCCCAAGTGGAAGGCAACCACCCACTGATGACTTTAACAATGTGTCAGGTTGTCACAGGTTAATGGGGGAGTCTGTTTACATAAGTAAATGGTTTGTACATAGCTGACATTTATTCACTCTTTTGCTTGACAAATATGAGTCATTTGTCCCTGTAAATTGCCAAAAGTTATTCAGTAGATTAAAAAAAACCCACAAACTGACTCGCTAATATAACTTCACAGTTTATGTAACAAACTTATGCAGCTGACTTAGAACTGACTTAATTTTAAAAACGATGCCTGAAAAAGTTTTTTGTTTTTTTTTTATTAAAATGATCATGAGTCATTGGGCTGGGTGATATAGATATTGTAATATAATGACATGATACAATGTACTTTTAAGTATTGTTATCAAAAGGTTGGTTTTGTTCCTCAGTGGTGCAACAAAACAATAAAAAATAGAAGAAATAAAGGGCTAGGTGATTTTCTAGTCTTCAGCTGTCCAGTTTTGATGAGCCTGTGTTCTCCATAGCCTCAGGTTCCTGTTCAGAAGTAGAACCCTTCTCCTTCTCCTTCTTGTTCTTCTCCTTTTAGTCTGTCTGCCTTACCATTTGCTATATTGTGCATTCTGAGATAAGTTTCTGCTCACCCCGGTTGTTAAGAGTGCTTATTGTCGGCTCAGACTGGCTCAGTTTGGCCATTCTTCTCTCACCTCCCTCATCACCAATTTGTTTTGTATTTCAAACCCTTCCTTGTAACCACGAGGGACTGTTGTGCATGAAATTTCTAGGAGATCAGCAGTTTCTGAAATATTCAAACCAGACCATCTGGCGCCACCAACCACATTATAGTCAGAGTCACACAGATCTTCATTTTTCTCCATTCTGATGTTTGATGTGAACAATAACTGAAGCTCTTGACCTATATGTGCATGATTTTATGCATTGTGCTGCTGCCACATGATTAGCTGATTGAATAATTTCATGAATGTATGGTATACGGCTGTTTTTTATTAAAGCGATCAGTGAGTGTGCATCATGTAGCATGCAGATGTCTTCAAGTACTGTGGTATAAAGATAACTGCCATATTGCCCGACATTTATTATTATTATTGCCAGTGATTTAGCTACTTGAAGAATAAAGCTACTGGTACATGCCTCAATAGAAATGATAGAAAAATCTCTTGTTTCTAAAAAACGTTCATCAATTTTTTTACTGATGTACTTTAATCTTTAATATCATTATGTGAAAACTATTATTCATTTTTATATTGAAGTTTTTTTTACAATTACAAATCATCAGTTTGTAATTATTTGCATATTCATTTCATACACATGATTTAATTAATAAAGTCTTCAGTAGCATCTTATGTATTCAGTAGCTTCCTATAATTACAGCTGCAAAAAACCACAAAATTTCAAATACCACTTACACGCATTGTCATTGCAGACATTCAGTCAAGCATTTTTATTTTGTGGTTAAAACACACACATGCATGCACACATCTCTGGAAAATATAATGAATAATGTGAATTTTTGGTTTGTAATATATATCCATTTTTTTACCATAATTTTGTTTACTGCCCTGAAATTAGGACACTCTTCCGAATATCTTAGTAAGTCTTATTGATTGTGTTTTAAATGCTGGGCATGTAGGCTTATTGCTGTGATCTTTGACATTTTGAGATGGATTTGACATATAGCACTTCATGGCAGATCTGCGATACGGAATATAGAGCATGATTTATAGACCAGAGGAGCTCATGCATTTATTAAATAAAGGTCATTCATTGGTGTTATTCTGTATTTTATTCAAGCTATTAAAGCATCTGTAATTTATAGAGTGAGATCCTGAGAAAAGAAGCAAATCTAATGTGTAATGCTAAAATTCTGCATAGTTATATGATATGATATTTTATGGATTTTTGGAATATGTGCTATGGAAAATCCATTGTTTATGGTATACCTGTATCTAAGTGTGAAAGGGCACCTCATGAAAAGCAAAACAGCATGGCAGTCTAAATCACTGCACAGACAGGTTCAACGAAATCTGGATACCCGGCGTGTGTAATGCACCAAAAAAACAACACGAAGAAACCATGATTTCTCTATGTTGTGTTGCAATAGATCATATACAAGCTTTAACTGTGCCAATAGCTCCCTTGTGCTCTTTGCTTTGTTCAGACTATACAGTAGGAACCTCTCCCTGCTTTCTGTCATGCCCAGCTTTCTGCCCGCTTCAGATCATTACTGCTGCCAGCAACAATACATCTCCCACATGCTGTGTCCCTGCAGGACAAGGGCTGAGATAGCCACAAAAGAAAAAAAAAAACAGCCTGTGTCATCAGGAATTTTACTGGGCACAGATCGACTTTACGACTTTGAGATGAACTGCAGTATCCTCCTAGTTCAGACAGCTAAGCATGTACTAGAGATCTCGCAAGGCTAACGCTAGCTATTAGGAATAATGACTGCCCAGGGAGGAGTGGTGGCAGGCTTCACTCTCTCACAGTTTGTTCTTTTTCCTTTGATTTCAGGTGGATGACTTTACAGTAAAGGCAGATCTGAGATTCGTGTTGCCCCTTAAATGCTCATTATGGAAGGAAGAAGCCTTAAGAAAGCAAACGTCATGCTGAGCTCAACCAGCTTCTTTATCGACTGCCTTTCCGTTCCCTGCCATTTCCGAAAAGTGAATTTTCTCCCAGCAATCATTCAATTATGTCTTATCGCTCAAAAACACAAAGTCTTGTGTCATGCAGAGAAGACTTATCGAGTCTAGTTTTAATTAGAAATCTGTTGGGAAAGGGACAGGCAGGAGAAACGTAACCTTCGTGAATACATTTATGCATCATTAATCGGACAAAGCTGAAGCACTCGCAGTGAAACAGGAAGCAGCTGTGAGGAGAAAATGATCTGACAATGTCATAGGGATACACTGACTTTAACTACTAACTAGGCTATTCCCATATCTCTATTAATATCTATTTTGTTTCTTCAGTTATATTCTCTGGAGCAGTATTTTTTCTCTGGTGTGTGTGGTCGTAATGAGCTCAGCTATGAAAATTAATAATTAGCATATCAGTGTTTTTATTACACACATCTTGCAGAGGGATTCACTGCACAGTGGGGCATTTGTCCTTTTTTAGTCATTAAGTTTCTGTTGCAGATGTAGGTCTGTAAACGTTCAGGTTTTATGTCGTCAATTACAAAGGTTTACATTTTAGAGCTCTGCTCATGGAGCTATATGAATGTAAATACCCAAGAGCTATAGACTTGAATAGATTTGCATGCTAAAAGAGACTAAAACAGCAGTTTATTGAAAAAAAAAAGAACCTGTTTCTGTTGTGGTCAATGTTTTTGTAATGCTGTCCCACTATAATTTCTCTTTGATCCTCATATGAATCATTATAGAATTTATATTCTCTGGCTGTTTTGGATGATTTCAGTTGCTTGAAATTTTCTCTGAGAGTCAATAGATTGCTTGTGTCTTCTTTCATGAATATACATGGCTGAGCTGGGTGGCACCTTATGCATGCCAAGAAGGAACAGGGGTGAATGCCTGTGGCACTAAAAGTCACACTTGAACGATTTCTGCTTCAGTTTATTTCCTGACCACAGCTGAAGCTTCGAAATGAAACTATAATTAAAGAAGACATTGCCAGGTCAGGTAATTCAGGAACGTTCTTGTTAGAAGATTTAGGAGATTTACCATCATCTGTGAACTGTAGGTGATGGAAATTTTTTGCAGTATGAAAAATCTCATGTACTTATTGCAGGATTGAATATATTAAGTAAATCCAAATAGGCAACTAATACTCATACCTGACCTCCCTACCTGCCATCAGCTTTGCATTTCCATTCTACTGTAGCGGAGCTTATAAATGATCCTCTGTATATTTCATTCAGTTGTGTATCTCTGGCCTGACTTTAGCTGGCAGGCCCAGTCGCACAGCATGGGCTTGGCAGCTCTCTCTGCTCAGGAGATGGATGGGTGTAATGGAATATCTCTGCTCGGTAATGCATAAACCTGCCAATTTATATATGCCACTTAGATTTCAATTCCAAACAATATCATATTGCCAAGATTCATACAACAACCACTGTTGATTCATTGCTCTTATTTGTGGTACTCTGATCATATTTTCAGCCACATAGTTCATGATTGTGAAATGAGGGTCCAGATCCAAGATGTGTGGCAAATTGCTCCTTAATGCATAGCCAGTCAGTCCTACAGATCAGTCTTTTACCAAAAAAAACCCGTTGGCGACCATCTCAAATGCACCTTATTTTGGTAAGGGAGCTTTAGATTCCCTTACCCTTTGAGCCATACGTTATAACCTTGAACCGTATGTGTAAGTGCCTGTGTATCTACGCAAATGCAAATAAACCTTTGCCGACACGTTCCTGCTGTACATACTCAACATGTGTTCTTACATTACTGTGGTAGTTATAAAGCTTAGTAAAGGCTGATGGAGAGTGACTTTAAAACCTTTAAACCTTTCAGGTAACATTACTGATTCAAGTTGGACTTGGTAATAAAACGCCACCCATGTCAGTTTAAAAAAAAAAAAAGCCATAAATGCATTTTCAGAATAGTCCAATAGCTATGGACACTACGGACATCCTTGCAACTTTTCTTGGCTCAGACAGTTCTGTCCAAAAGCTGTTTCCACTTCCTCTCGACAGTTTCTTTGTCAGAAACAGAACTAACAGAATAGGTGATTTCTTGCCCTGTTTTTCAGTCAGAGTGCACAGCTGATGCTGTATCATTTATGATTATATGAATGGACTCAGACTTATCAAACAGCTGCTCCGACATGACAGTTGACGGGGTAGAAACGCCGCCCTTAGCTAACTATATCACCCCTTGCTGAGCTTGTATTGCGTTAGGAATTTTGCCAAGATGCATTTCTGAAAGAAACAGCATGTGAAATCTTTGGAGTTTAAAGCATATGTATTTGTGCAAATATATAGGGTGTGATTTTACTCTTAGTTCCTGCTGTCAGTCAGAAGATACTCCCACTTTCCTCCGCTGCCCCGACTAGAGCCGATAAAAGGTTTTTACAATTTGTTTTCAAATCTCTTGACTTCCACTTGTGTTTAACTTTTTGTTCTAACTCCTCTCTATCGGAGTTCAACTTGCTATTATTCTTAGACCATGACCTGTTTGTACTAGAACAAGGATTCGTTTTTGATGGAGATCATAAAGCATATCTGTAAGTCACTCTGGATGTGAGCGTCTGCCAGATGCTATGAATGTTGTGGTGCGATGATTGAATAACTTGTTGAAGAAGGCGGGTTAAGATTCCAACAGTCCGTATACAATACACCAGTGTAAAAGCTGCATCAGGCAACAGGAGAAATGATTCATGATTTTCGACAAACTCATGCAGTGGTTTTATGACCAAAGGAAAGAGCAGGTGCTTATATCGGCAGACTGAATTTTTCTATTTAGCCAAATATCCTCCTAGAAATACTGCTACTCAAATGAGAAGTGAGCATATTTAATAATACTATGAGGATTTTTATCCTACCAGTCTGTTGTCTGTGTTATGGGGTGGAACGAGTGTTGAACGAAGCTCTTAATTAATTCAGTTGAATGAATGGTGAACGTTGAATTTGGACACTGATTAATATGCAATTATTCTTTTATCCATAAAGTAAGTAAGAATAGTAATATATGTGTGTATGTAAGTATAAGTGAATATAACTAATATATTTTGTCAGTAAGAAATATATAAGCTAACTAGCTAATCATTGTTACTGCAGAGGAAAGTAGAATCTGGAAAGGACATCCTGCTCTATGATTTAAGTATCAAATAAAAAATAAAAATAATCAAAAAAAAATACAGAGGCAACACAAAACACCCAAGACGGTTGGAAGGAAGGCTATAAGGCCACTCTGTCAACTGATGAATTAACCCTTTATAGGACACTAATTAGAGTACTTGGACATTCAAAATTTCATCCGTAGAGTGTTCATGGAGGATATTACAAGACTTTAAATTACAAGAAATTATTTTCATTTTTATGTTGCAAATCAAGGTCAATAGAGTTAGCATATGTGGCCAGAGTAGGATAAAAAATTTTTTTAAAAAATGCTTATGTAGGTCTTCCCACAGTCCGCAGTCATGTACAGAGGGGATTAGGCTAATTGGCTACTCTAAATTGGCCGTAAGTGTGAATGTGAGTATTATATTTTATTTATTTATTTATTTTTATGTTGAAAATTAAGGTAGAAGGATGCTGAGGTTGGAACCACCAGGCAAGAGACCTAGAGGAAGACCAAAGAGGAGATTTATGGATATTGTGAAGGAGGACATGAAGTTAGTTGCTGTGAGAAAAGATGGAGAGAAATAGAGTTAGATGGAGGCAGATGATTCGCTGTGGCGACCTCTGAAGGGAACAGCCGAAAAGAGGAGTAGGAGTAGAGCTAACATATATGGCTATGTAGGGAATCCCCCCCCCCCAAAACGTATAGAAACTTAAAGATTTATTTAGGATGGGAGAAATCCCTATGGTTCTACGGCATCATGGAGAGGCATGGTGGCCATTTCAGATGTCTGCTGAAGTCATCATTTATGGTTCTTCGCTTGATAAAGATTTAAAATACAGTGTTTTCCTTTGGATTTTCTGATTCTTTCTGACTTCCAAAAACATTCCAGTAGATGGATTCACTGTTATAATTTACCCCTGGGTATAAATGAGTGTGTGGGTGGGGGTGTATGGTATCCTACAATGGCCTGGCATCCCATCCAGAGTGTATTCCCACCCCACACCATGTATTTACATTATTTTTAATACTTTTTTGGGCCAGATTACATTTTGAAGTGGAAAGATCTCTAATACTAATTCTAGTCGTGTGTTTCTGTATCCTCTCTTTAATTCACTGTACAGCTGAAACTCAGTGGCCTGCTGTTTTTAAGCATTTAATCTGAGACTGGATGAGGAGCAGGCATTGGAGAGCAGTATTTTACAGCCACTTAAGTTAATCAAATTTGAATAGCAGTGTGGATATGTTTGGCAGGTGGTGCAGTTTGCAGTGTGTGTGTGTGTGTGTGTGTGTGTGTGTGTGTGTGTGTGCGCCTGTGCACTGAGGTGTGCTGCTGCTCTGACATGCTGCAATTACTGTTTGAGATCGTCAGTATAGGAGAAGGGAAGGTGACGAGGCAGACAGGACAGTGTTACAGCACAGGTGCTCCAGCACTCAGCACTTCCTGCTGTCCTGTCAGTCACACAAATGAGTCCTGCACCTGAGAAATTTATTTCATAATATTGTGATCCATTATTTATGATACGATTCTATGAACGATGATGGATGCAGTATGAAGGTTAATCCCTTTTGGAACCTCGCTGTGTGTATATGTGTGTGTGGGAATGTTTTATATCCCCAGAATTACAGGAATATCTGATAGTTGTGACTTTATGAAGATATTGGGCTGTTTTCTTTTTAATAAAAACTTCACCTTTTATTTCGGTTTCAGATGTTTCAAATAGAGCTGTTAGATTGCTGAGGTTACCGAGGCCTGAATATAAAGTTAGGCTTAACTTTAGGCCTCGGTATAGCATTAATTCACAGCATTAATGAATATGTTAACAGAAGGTCTTCCCAAGGACAGCAGGGCAAGTGTGTGTGTGTGTGTGTGTGTGTGTGTGTGTGTGTGTGTGTGTGTTCACTTCCTTATCATTTCCCGAAGCATTTACATTACAAAAGGCATCAGTGTACTAAATCAGTCATATGCCTTTACAAAGTGGATAGGACACCAGTACATTGGAGGACACCACACACACACACACACACACACACACACACACACACTTGTTCATAACTAGGGTAGATTTAGCATAGCTATTTCATCTTATATATTTTTGGGAGGTGTGAGGGAACCTAAGGAACACCATGAGAAACTCCACACAGAAAGTAAGAAAGTAGCCTGAGCTCAAGATCAAACTGAGAACCCTGAAGCGGTGAAGTCACCTGAACACTGATGTCCATTATAATTCGGCAGAAAAGTCGTTTTTGAACACTTAATTTGTATGCAACGGAATATTTCATCCCATAAAGCTCAAGTTAAAAGTGCTTTAATGAAGTTCCTGAAGAGAGGACAGGGCTGATAAATGTGTTCAATTATGAGAGGAGTAACACAGACATACAGTAATAGGATATGAAATTTGTCTACTGGTAAATTACGTACATTTGGCAATGCAAATAATGTAGCAGAAGAAGATTGTAAGTCAGAGATGAGGCACTCCCTTACTCTCAGAACACAAGGATAGACACATGGTCTGAATCGAAGTATAGATCCAGCCGCAGTCAATAACCGAAGGCAGGCGTTTGACCAAACTGTTTTTCATGAGCATGCCTCTGGTGTTTATCAGCTTTAAAACAAAATCCATCCTGTGCTGTTATTCTGAGATGGACGGTGTGTATCTGCTGCCATTTCTAGTTTCTGCAGATTATTTTTTCTTTATCTATATTTACTGACATATTTACTTATTATTTACTTTCCCCCCGTCTCTCTGATGAACAGGCTCCGATTGTGGAAAAACATCTGTAGTCCTTCTGCTGTCATGTCCCTCTGTGTGTGTGTGTGTGTGTGTGTGTGTGTGTGTGTGTGTGTGTGTGTGTGTGTGTGTGTGTGTGTGTGTGT
>JAQMCW010000034.1:15808226-15821279 GCA_030068335.1 Chrysichthys cranchii
TAGTCCTTCTGCTGTCATGTCCCTGTGTGTGTGTGTGTGTGTGTGTGTGTGTGTGTGTGTGTGTGTGTGTGTGTGTGTGTGTGTGTGTGGCTCCAAGTCTCCCCTTTAATCATAAGTGCTGTCCTGCGGGAGATCAGATCTGGTGGAATCTAAATCTTTACTTTAAAGATAATGTGTTGGTCCTGGGCAGCTGCCCCGCCTGCTGTGCCTTGGCTATGAGAATGTGACAGACATTTTTATCACTTTGCCTTCTTTCTAACATCCTCATCTCTTTCTACCGCAGCCCAAACATTCACATTAACTTTAAGCTTTAACAGCAACTTACATCATCCTCACAGAAGATATTTTTTAAATGTCTGTTTGTTAAAATTTCATTTTCGCTCGGCATCTGCCTTGGCAAGATAACATCATAAACTTGAGGTTTATGTGTCAAAACTAAGAGCATACAAAGCTTTAGTTATCCGATGCAGAGTATTTTAGTGTCTAAAATCAGTGCGTGATGCTGTATAAAGTTCCTGGTAGTCTGTTATTTTCTCCTGCTTTTATAAGAGTGTATGACTAGAAACGACAGACCAGCAGTTACACCAGTAGGCTTTGTTTGGCAAAACAGCAGAAATGAAGAGATGATTGAAGTTTGATTGTATTGTGTGAAGTTTGAAATATGGTGAATATCCAATACCCATGTTATGTAAGTATCATTCATTGACAGTTTTATTATGAAGATATGTGGTACCACAGGAAGGATAGATAAACACCGTGTTTACTCGTATTTCAGCTCATACTTACCAACTCAACTGCGCGTGTACCGACACAATTTCCTCAGTTCTGCCGAGCATCAAGCCTCATAGTGTTTCATTCATAACCAAAAAAAGCCACTTGTCACTGTTCTGCTGTGCTTAATGCAGACATACTGCAGTGACTTATTTCTCTTTTTATAAACTGTCATTTGTTTTAAGGCAAACACAGCCAAAGGTCTGTGAGACAGAAAGAATTTGAAACTGAACCAATGAAGCAAAACCGAAGATGCTGGCAAAGTGAAAGTGCAGTGCGATAAGGACTGACTTTCACAAAGGACAGAATAAAATGTTTGCGTAGTGCTCAAAACAATTTTTCATTTCACTGCTTCTATGCAGCCTTGTGACTGTCCATTTCTTGAATTTTTCTTGAATCAATAGCGGGTTTTATTATGTCGTTTTTTTCCCATTAGTGATCCTACATACGTAACACATGTTTGCTTGGTTTTTTTTGTATTAGTCAGATGGAAGTATTGATGATCATCAGGTTTTTGTTGTTGTTCTTTCATTATTCACCTTCTGAGAAGCTAATAAATGGTAAGTAAATGTATGATTAAAATATTTTGAAGCGAAATATTTCAATACATTTAATTAACGCCAGATTTATGCAGACTACTGTAAGTTGCACTGCCTCTGAATGATGACATAGCTTTAAATGAGGCATCCTGATTTCTCACTCCCATTTTTTGCCATCTTTTTTTGGGAGGGTCCAAAATCATTTAAAATATGCAATTGGTTAAACATACAGATGTCTGTTTAATGCGTAGATTAAAGGGTAATAAAGAGAAAGAATAACTATATAACTGTTATTTCTGTTCCACTAATGTGATTGATCGAGCAGCATTCCAAGAGTGCCGATATTCCCAGTTCGAAGTGGTTACTACAGTCGTGGCCAAAAGTATTGAGACTGACACAAATACTGGTTTTCACAAAGTTTGCTGCTTCGGTGTTTTTAGATCTTTTTGTCAGTTGTTTCTGTGGTGTACTGAAGTATCATTACAAGCATTTCATAAGTTTCAAAGGCTTTTATTGACAATTACATCAAGTTTATGCAAAGAGTCAATATTTGCAGTGTTGGCCCTTCTTTTTCCAGACCTCTGCAATTCGCCCTGGCATGCCGTCAATCAGTTTGTCAGAATTTGTGGGTTTTTGTTTGTCCACCCACCTCCTGAGGATTGACCACAAGTTCTCAACTGTCTGGGGAGTTTCCTGGCCATGGACCCAATATTTCAATGTTTTGTTCCCCGAGCCACTTAGTTCTCACTTTGGCCTTATGACATGGTGCTCCATCATGCTGGAAAAGGCATTGTTCTTCACCAGACTGTTCTTGGATGGTTGGAAGTTGGAGGATGTTTTGGTACCATTCTTTATTCATGGCTGTGTTCTTCGGCAAAATTGTGAGTGAGCCCACTCCCTTGGATGAGAAGCAGCCCCACACATGAATGGTCTCAGGATGCTTTACTGTTGGCACGAGACAGGACTGATGGTAGTGCTCACCTTTTCTTCTCCGGACAATCATTTTTCCTGATGCTCCAAACAATCGGAAAGGGCCTTCATCAGGGAAAATGACTTTCCCCAGTCCTCAGCAGTCCAATCCCTGTACTTTTTGCAGAATATCAGCCTGTCCCTAATGTTTGTCATGGAGAGAAGTGGCTTCTTCGCTGCCCTTCTTGACACCAGGCCATCCTCCAAAAGTCTTCGCCTCACTGTGCGTACAGATGTGCTCACACCTGCCTGCTGCCATTCCTGAGCAAGCTCTGCACTGGTGGCACCCTGATCCCGCAGCTGAATCATCATTAGGAGACGGTCCTGGCGCTTGCTGGACTTTCTTGGGCACCCTGAAGCCTTCTTCACAACAATTGAACCTCTCTCCTTGAAGTTCTTGATGATCCGATGAATGGTTGATCTATGTGCAGTCTTGGTAGCAGCAGTATCCTTGCCTGTGAAGCCCTTTGTATGCAACGCAACAATGACTGCACGTGTTTCCTTGCAGGTAACCATGGTTAACGGATGAAAAACAATGATTTAAAGCATCACCCTCCTTTTAAAGCATCCAGTCTGCTATTCTGACTCAATCAGCATGACAGAATGATCTCCAGCCTTGTGCGTGTCAACACTCTCACCTGTGTTAATGAGAAGATTACTGAAATGATCTCAGCAGGTCCTTTTGTGGCAGGGCTGAAATGCAGTGGAAATGGGTTTATTGGGATTACATTGACGTTCATGGCAAAGAAGGACTTTGCAATTCATCTGATCACTCTTCATAACATTCTGGAGTATATGCAACTTGCCATCATAAAAACTTGTTTGTGTCAGTCTCAAAACTTTTTGGCCATGACTGTACAGTAATGTTGGCAGCATCAGCAGAAGACATTGCAAATGATACTTTTCAGCAATATAACTTTACACTTAAAATATGAAAGCTCATCAAATGAAGATGAAAAGGAAGAATGGATGCCAAATTTACAGGAAACGCCTTTAATGGGAATGTACAAATCGTTGTGAGCTAGCCAGGGGACGTGCTATAAAAGCGAGTGTGGCTTCTTCAGGATCTATTTCCACTCACAGAGCAAAAATAAACGGAACGTTTGGTCATACTGTGTTCAAACGGTCACTTACTCAGTATTAATTTCTTGTTTATAGAACTCTTGTTTAAAAGCCACGACACTCTGCCTCCAACCTCGTGCCTACGACCGAATCACAGCCGTGCTGATATTCAGTCCAAAAGCACCCCCTCTCATGTGATCTTGCTTAAATATAGACAGATTGATGGAGAGTTTACAAGCCGTGCACACAGAGAGTGCATTTCCCCCAGGCATGGCTTCCTGCCATAAACACTATAAAATGAAAAATTCATGGCATATTATGCTGTACCGGGGCTGCAATTAAAACATCATGTGTGCGATATGTAATAGTTTCCAAAACATGATAAATACGATTTCTCCTGGAGCTCTGCGTATAGGTACCAATCACCTTGCAAGTAACCACTTTTTTTAAGAGATGAAAAGGTGAATTCTTTATGCAGAACATGATATCTACAATGACTTTATTTTATTTATTTTTAAACAAATTGGTAGGTACTGCCGGGGGAATGAGAGCTCCACACCTGAGAGTTTTCTACACATAATCAGCTTCACACAACCTTCAAAGCATGTACAGCCTTATTCATGCAGGGGTATTTATTATGATGAATGGAGAGATGAGTGGATGTTTTTCTACTGTGTTTCACACCAGGTGCAGATTTAAAGGCTGGTCTTTAATATAGAAGGTTGTGTGCGACTTTGACAGGTGGCATTTACTAGCTGCATCCGGGTCGTTCGTTCTTATTTGTTACAGATAAAATAATTGTTGACGCTGTTGTATTTCAGAATCTGAGTGAAGCTGATGCAACAACAAAAAAAAAAGCTGGCTTGTATCCAAATAGAACAGCAACACGTCAGTATAATTACCCGGGAATTATGTGTTTCAGCACAAAAGTAGAGCCCTTGATGTGCTATACATAAACAGCTAATATTGTCTGACAAGTGTGCACTGCATCACAGCGCAATACATGCACTATCTCTTCATTCTCTAGAGTCTGTTTACATGGCGTATACGTCACTATGCTTAAACATACCCAAGATCTTACCTTTTGGGTTTTCTCTTCAGTTCTAGTTTGGGATTATTAGTTTTGAGTAATGAGCTGGTTCAGGAGCAGTAGGATCTGGAATAAACTTTTGACTTTCGTAAATGAAAGTGTTTTCCTGAGTTGCAATGCTAAAATTGCAATTGCAGCATTTAACGCACATGTGTATTTGTGTTTTCCAGATGGTCGATGGGACATGCGGAGGATTATTGGAAGGAAAATTCTGAGCCCCATGACAATTTTGTGCAATTTCTGCACGAAGAGAGAGTAGCTCGATTTTACTCCGAAGCCATTAGTAACTGACAATTAATATCAAGCGGCACACAGATGCAGCCTTGCGCTGCTTTGCCTGAAGCCTCATTACTAATGGCTAGGATGCTACTTGATGTTCAGCAACCTAAACACACATAAAACACTTCATGATGCCTTCAAAAGTGTCATGCCTATATGTGTTGACAGTTGTTTGTTGGGCAAGTGCCCTGTGGTATCTCAGCATATCCAGACCCACAACGTCGTTGGTTGGGCAGCTGACCGTGCCGGCACGCAAGACTGTTAAGCCCCAAAGGACCCCCAACACCACGTTCAACAACATCCGAACCCGTCCCTTAAACCCCCACGCGTTCGATTTCATCATCAACGAGCCCAAGAAATGTGAGACCAACGTGCCATTCCTGGTGATCCTCATCAGCACAACCCACAAGGAGTTTGATGCTCGGCAGGCGATCCGGGAGACGTGGGGTGACGAGAGCACGTTCAGCGACCTTCGCATCGTGACGCTCTTCCTCCTTGGCCGCAGCACAGACAGCATGCTCAATCAGATGGTGGAGCAAGAGAGTCAGATCTTCCATGACATTGTAGTGGAGGACTTTGTGGATTCCTACCATAATCTGACTCTGAAGACGCTGATGGGTATGCGCTGGGTCGCTACCTTCTGCAACCAGGCCAAGTACGTGATGAAGACAGACAGCGATATTTTCGTCAACATGGACAACCTGGTGTACAAGTTGCTAAAACCAGACACCAAGCCCAGACGGAGGTATTTCACAGGCTACGTCATAAATGGCTCACCTATCCGGGATATGCGCAGTAAGTGGTACATGCCCAGAGACCTGTACCCAGAAAGTAAGTACCCGCCGTTCTGCTCCGGCACGGGCTATGTCTTCTCAGCAGATGTGGCCGAGCTGATCTATAAGACTTCCCTTCACACCCGTCTGCTTCACCTGGAGGATGTTTACGTCGGCGTTTGCTTACGGAAGCTTGGCATTCACCCATATCAGAACAGTGGCTTCAATCACTGGAAAATGGCTTACAGCCTCTGCAGGTACCGTCGAGTCATCACAGTGCACCAGATCTCTCCTGAAGAGATACACCGGATCTGGAACGACATGTCCAGCAAGAAACATCTCAAATGTTAGTAACGCCTGAGGAATACCATCTGTCTTTGCCAGTTTTTTATACACTGGACATAAAGAGACACGATGTGCATCTGTGAAGCATAAAGAGCGTCATACAGCGTTCTCCTTACAAAGCCCCAAGAACAGCCTTGGACACCTTGAGCCGTTTGTAAGTGCAGTAGGTTAAAGGTCACGTCAAGATGATCCAACAGCGCAGAATATGCTACTGTTGATGTGCAACTGTAAAGTACACTGATGTATATATATTGGCAGTGTGAGTGTTATTGCCGTGCCAGTCTAATTGCATCAAGAGAGGGTGCACTGTGCTTTTTATCTGAGTACCTTAAAAGCTAATTTCCTGCATAAACAGTCTTCTGCACTGTAGTAATTTAGCTCATCAGCTCAACAAAGAGTTAGATGAAACCAAACATGAATGTCCTTGATGTTATTTCTTTTCATTGCACATAGTTTTGTTGGATGTAATTAAGTGTTGATGTATTCAGCACTAATGATGAACGAGTGTTCAAACTAATATTGTTCAAAAAGTGTTCCAACAGATGCGTTTGTTTCGCGTGGAAACGCCCAAATTCTGTTTGTTTACATGTTGGTGTGTTTAAAAAAGAAAAATCCTTCTTTTCTGGGAAAAAATATGTAAAGATGTATAACTCATTATTTATAATAACAGCTATAACAAATTATTTATTTCTGTAATCAGTGCTTAGCTACTATCCTTTCTTCAGATCCAGCTGACTCATCTTTGTATTATTGCTGCATATACATATAGTATATTGATTACTTACCACTTAGTACTCTGTAAGTATTCTCTAAAGCGCATTTACTGTATTTGGTAAAAGGCACTGTAAAGACGTTCCTTGGAGGAATGTTCATCATGTATATGTTACATATTAATCGACAAGAAGAACTTTAATGAAAATGACTGGACCATGGAAACTTTATATTTTCTAAAACTTAATTGTGGGGGGGCCAAATCTTAATTTTCCTGTGTTTATTTTTTTATTCACTCATACTTTTAACCAATTTGTGTCCTTTAATTGTGAAAAGCATAAATAATGGGAAAACTGTCCCATTGGGAGTTTGTTGTATCGTTGCATTATACTGTGGATTTTTTTTTAACATAAAAACGCAAGCTTACAGCAGCTTCTGTTTCATTTTTCTTTCTTTCATTTCATTTTCATTAATTTGCATATAAGATCAATGATCCCTCTCAGGTTAACATGCACTTTACTTGTAAATTTGTTTTCATTTTTACTGTTTATTAACGCACTCTGTTGTTTCTGCGGCCGTAATCACATAGAATATTATCTTACCACTGAGTTTTCCTAAGCAGCACCAAACATCCCGAAGAGGTTCTCCTTAAAACCTATTGATCAAATCCAAACAAGTAGCACAGTACTTTTAAAGCATGATGTCATTAAACATACACTGATCTGCCCCAAGATTAAATCCACCTGCCTAATATTGTATAGGTCCCAGCTGTGCCACCAAACAGCTCCGACCCGTCGAGGCATGTGCTTAACATGATCTCTGAAGGTGTGTTGTGGTATCTGGAAACGAGACCTTAGCAGCAGATGCTTTAAGTCCTGGAAGTTGCAAGCTGGGGGCTCCATGGATTGGACTCGTTTGTCCAGCACATCCCACACACACTCGATCAGATTGAGATCAGATTGGGAATTTGGAAGCCAACTCAACACCTTGAACTCTTTACAATGTTCCCCAAACCAAAGAAAATGTTATTCATCAGACCAGACTACTTGCTCCATGGTTCAGTTCTGATGCTCACATGACCATTGTAGGTGCTTTTTGCACGAGCACTCCGACTGGTCTCCGGCTACGCGGCCCTATACACAGCAAGCCAAGATGCACTGTGTGTCCTGATACTTTTCTGTCATAGCTAGCTTGAACTTTTCAGCAGTTTGAGCCACAGTAGTTTCTGTCAGCTCAAACCACATGGGCTAGCCTTCATTCCCCATGCACATTAATGAGCCTTGACCCTGTCATTGGTTCACCCGTTGTCCTTGGACCACTTTTGGTTGGTACTAACCACTGCATACCAGGACCACCCCCAAGACCTGCTGTTTTGGAGATGCTCTGACCCAGTCGTCTAGCGATCGCAATATGGCCGTCATCAAAACCGCTCAAATCCTTGTGTTTGCCAATTTTTCCTGCTTCCAACATATCAGCTTTGAGAACTGACTCTTCGCTTGCTGCCTAATATATCCCCCAACATTGACAGGTACCTTTGTAACCATATAATCGATGTTATTCATTTCACCTGTCAGTGGGTTTAATGTTATGGCTGATCAATTTATAGAACACGTGAACCAGACTGCACCATTAATCACCTGCAGTCATTTAGGATTGTTTGTGATTCAGTCTCACTGACTTAGCAGTTCTCTGGTGTAAGTTTTCACAGCCGTAAGCACAGAACTTTTCTTTTAGTGCTAAAACACATTGTACATTGTAACTCTTACACAGAAAAAAGTATTAATAATCACTTTAAGATTAATACACCCCCCTTTTTTCGAGCCTAAAGGTCCTTAGCGAATATGGCCTCTGGTTTAAATTGCAAACTACTTTTATGTCATTTCTGAGTAGGACATCTTTCCTTGACTTTAGCTGAGTGCATTTTAAGGAGACTGATTTAAAGGTTTCATTAGCATTACCACATGTGCATTTCCTCTGAATAGTCTTCATCTTCCGATTATGTGATCATAAATGTCTTCTGGCTTCCAGCTAGAGAAAATTGCAGCAGGTTTACAGGTGTCTGCCAACACTGCCTAGTGTTGAATAATTTGCATATTAAACATGCAAGGAAGATGTTCGTCTGCTCCAAAAAGCAAAAGCACCGCAGCAATTTGTACTTCTCTTATTCACATTTCACCACAACTCACCACCCTGAAGGACTCGCCTGCCTCTCACCCTGGCAAACAATGTCACTTGGCTGGAAGCCTAGTGATCACAAGTTGTGCCAAGTAATCCCGTCCCCAAACTCTCTTACAGCCTCTGACAAATAGAGTCAATCTTTGGGATTTTCTGCATGTGGCTGTGAGATGCACTGAGAGACAGAGTGGCTATTTCAGGCCAGAAATGGCTGTTTTTATGGGAAGGTGGGTATGAAGATAATGTTATGACATTAAAGCATTATTGGTCTTACAGAATCAAACTCATTTACACATGAAATATATGAGCCACCTCAATCATTTTGCCATATAGTCTGTGGGCGTTTGTGATGCTGTACGCAGCCAGCGCTGATGGCTGGATATAAATTTACCAAACAGCCCAGCTGGCCTTGAAGTTCAGAAAAGCCTCTACGGAATCACGGGGACGAATGGGTGAGTAGAATTTAACTTGAATTTAATTTGATCTAATATCTGATCTGCTTGATGAATTATGTTAAATTACGATGAAATCAATAACTGTCTTTGTAAAGGATTACAATAGTAGTATTCAATTCCAGCACCTGGGCGTCCAGTCTGTTAATGATCATCCTTTTAGGCTTTGCTATTTTGCTGCAGTTTTCAATTTTGCTGAAACAAATCATGTGCAACAGAATGCAGAAATGCTTAAACCAACACAAATTCATAAAATAATATTTATTGTAATATTAAGCGTATATTTTTCAAGTATGGTTGAAAATGGAGTGATCTGGAATGACTGTACTTGTTTTTGGAATCATGACTAATCTCATACAGTAGTCAACTTTTGGTTAGGAACCTCCTTCTGTTATAAAAATCAGACAGATGCATGCTGGCTAATGCAGCGGGATATCGCGGCGACTTCTTTATACTCAGCAGCTGACGTTTTTTTCCCTCCCATCATATCACAGTTCAACTGTGCATTACAGTTTGAGCTTTCTGTCATAAAACAAAGAGTTAGAGGTTAAATCTGGAGGTTTTCCAAGGGAGAAGCACGTGTACGTTGTACAATCCAAAATCAAAGTGCATTAAAGCTTCGTCATTTCAACATGAGCCACTTGCCAGTGAAAATACTTTTAAATGGAGCTATCCGCTGGAAAGCAGCTTTGTTACCTATGTTCTTAGGCACGAATTAATGAACAAGGCACCTCTAAGCAGTTAAGCGTCAACACTGTCCTGAAAAATAAGCAAGTACATTTGCACATGGCAGCATTCTCGGTTCTCGCCTCCTACTCCCTGTCGGACAAACAGTTTCTTTCATTCTTAGTGGATTAAATATTTTGTGTACGTACAGTACAGTACAGTTCACGTTTACAACAGTATTCATTACAGAATCGTGAAGAGTAATGTGCTTATTTTGTCATAAATAACATAACTTAGATTTGGAAGAAGGGAGAACTTCAATTAACCGACTTGACACCAAGTTTTCAGTGTTAATGTGCACATCAGAAAAATTCATCTTTCCAAACAAGGAAAGGGAAATTGAAGGCTTTTCTCAATAAATAAATAATAATAATAATAATAATAATAACTTGCTGAAAACAATTGTAACAATTATAATGAGATAAACTCTAATTATTTTTCTTTTTGTGATTGCTGGCTACAGCCACCTGAGAGCATCAAGTTAGCAGGGCTGAGGGAAAGAGGGAGGTGGAATGTTCAGGAAAGACATTGCAGGAGCAGAATGCAGGGCAAGGGAAGCGGACTGCGTGGTGTGTGTGTGTGTGTGTGTGTGTGTGTGTGTGTGTGTGTGTGTGTGTGTGTGTGTTATTTAGTTATTGACAGAATGCTTAGTTATTGACAGAAGGTAATTAAAATGAGGACAGAGCTGAGAGAGGAGCATTAACTGGGAGCAAGCTGGAAATGGATCCTAAACCCTCAGTCTGCCATTCTTTAGCATTCAGTCTCTCTGTTCAAAGCCTTCTTCCTTCTCCCATCTTCTTCCTCTTCCCTCAGAGGTACGCCATCAGGTAACACTGAGCTGGGCAAAGCCAATTAGCTTCACCTCGTCAGGGATCTCTGTACTGTCACAGCCAGATGCCTATACACACACACACACACACACACACACACACACACACACAGAAGATTAGATTAAGCAGATACCCAGGGATATATACTATACCTTCCTTGTTTTAATTTAATACCTGCCCTATGGTCATACAAATTTGCACATGTACTCGCCGTTGCCAAAATAATAAAATCACATTGTGGGTGCAAAATGAATCGATTTTGCATAAACACCACCCTGTGGTTCTACTTTTAGGGAGAATCTCTCCAAATAGCATATTCATTAAGGCAAAAATGCAAAATGGACAAACACGTGCTGTTTTGCTTATGTGAAAAACATGAATTTTTGCTTTTGAAAATTCAGGGTTTCAGGAAGTTTAGACGCTCTTTAACACACAAGTCTTCAGGAAATCAGGTCTTTAATTCTTAGGTTTGGCAGCTAGCAATTATAGTGGCTAACCTAGTGGAGGATGTCAAAGATTCAAGGCTAGCACACGACTGGCATTAAATGTTGGCACCCGTGATTACCTACGAAACCAAAATCTTTATATTTTTGTCTTTTATTAAAACTTTTGTTTTGGAAATCAGAAGGATCAGTGTTCAACAAGGTGCAGTAAAGACGAGGAGGTAAAGTGTGGGTGGGTGTGCGTGTGTGCGCATTGAGATGTGCTGCAGATGAAAAGATGGAGAAGTGCTGTTGCATGGGATCCATTCATTCTGCCTCTGCTCAGCATTTTATGGTCCCCACAGGTGATGCATGACCCATGCCCATCTATTTTCAGACCTGACTCCTGACTGAGAAAAAAGAAGTCATGGGCACACACTCGCACTGAGCAACCTCCTGTATTGTGCAAGTACGAACCTAGAACTTACTTCTAATGAGTTTTCCAACAAAGGGTGTGCGATTTCACATTTCTGTAAATCCATTTGAAAAGGAGAAAATCATTTCTGTGTTGTTTGAACACATTACATGAGAATTCTTTCTATATGCAGTAATTTGTAAATTGCTGGGGGGTGCAAACACCCGCTAGATGACAAAGTAAAATTATTTATTAGCCGTCTGTGTGTCTAAGCAGTGCACACACTGGGCTTTTGTGTTGTATTGATTTTTTTTTCTTTTTTGCAAAGCAGTCTTACACTGAAGCTGTAAGAAGCTCATCACTACGAACCAAATGTTCGAAAAACGAGGTGAACAAAGAAATATCTGTATTAGGTGTAGAGAAAAATAAAGGTGGAAAAGGAGAAACATTTTTTTTTTCCAAACTCTGTGAATGCTTTGCCTCTGCTTTGTGTATGCAAAGTAAAGACTCCGTGCGCCGGTGGTCCCTTATCACAGCCAACACACACTCCGAGAAGCAGCAGAGGGCCAGAGGGGTGATCGATCTTTCTCTCACATACTTTGCCTCACAGAGATGGAACAGCAGATTTTGGCAAGACAGCACTGAACAATTTACAGCCAGGCTGAGAGAGTTGTGGGTGTGTTTTTACAAAGCTGAAAGGGGCCGGTGATGAAAAACACATCTCAGTTGACACTTTCCTTTTCAGTGTAGTCAGCCAATAAGGGCAGCACTGTGCTGTAGAGAGTGCTGCACAATGCTATACGTCACATAAATCCTCCCAGTGAAATGTTATGAATTATAGGGGGAGAAAACGGCAAAGCAGAACATATTTACTGTGAGTGCACCTACACAGTTACAAATACATCATCTCTCAGCCTGAGATACCAGAATGTTTCACATTCTGTACGTCAGGGCGATGTGAACAAAAGATGCCCTATCAAACATTCTCACACAGTCATTGCTCTTCATAACTGTATCTGCTACATTTTGCTTTATGGGCTGTTTTCAGAGTTGACATTTCGAGTCCTTCAAGATTTACACTGGGAAATTTGCATATGTTCAGACCTGGGTTGCGTAGCTGCTTAAATCCATTTTCTTTCCCCCCACTCAGATTATGCAAATGACCTGTTTGCAGTTCACAGCTCCAAGTTTACCAGATTCTTCTTGAGACAAAGAGTCAGAAACTTGGTTTTTCCTTTAGTATCTAGACTGCTGTCTTTAAATACAAGTACTTGCATTTAAGTAAAAAAAACCCCTAAGACTAAAGAATACATTTTTGTAAAATGTCAGATTATATAAAAGCAAAAAGGGAAACATTTTAACACACACACACACACACACACACACACACACACACACATATATCACATACAGTACTGTGCAAAAGTCTTAGGCACCCTATTTTTTTTTAGTACAAATTTTATTATAGGTATTTATTTTTCCAATTTCTGCATT
>JAQMCW010000034.1:15839804-15849889 GCA_030068335.1 Chrysichthys cranchii
ATTCAGACCAGCGGATTTTGTCCGTTGCATCCGATATCCATTAATGCGGTGTCCGTAGATGAGAGGATCGACTGTATCAACAAATGTTCAACGCAGATTAAAAGGCACAATCAATCAAGAGTGGAAGTGCTAAATTACCACCTTCAATGTAAATGTGAGACTAACTAAACCGATGTTCAATTTAACCCGCCGGGGTTAATTCAAAGTTTAATTCAGCACTTCAGCACTTTTGAAATGTTAAATATAATGTTAAGTCTTAAGTGCAAGGTTATTTGGACTTTGATTCCATCTTTGGCTCATTCTTCCTGCATGCACGTTCAACCAGAAGACAAAGAAAAAACTAAACTGAAGCTCGCAGTGCAAAATCTTTACCATGAGGTTACAGTTGCTTAGCAGCAAAAGCAGTTGAGGCTTTTGAAGATGGCTGCAGATTTTCTTTTTTACTTAATTACAGCGTCGCACACTGTAATGCCAGGGTGCTAAATTAACACCTACTATGTACATCTGAGACTAGTGTAACTAGACTGGGCTCCAAAGTTCCCTGCAGCTGTTAATTCAACACCGATCATTGGACTATACAGTAGCTCAATAATGACTTGTTAATCGGTTCTACTTTCACGGTATATTTCGTTGGCTTTTAACATCCCTAGCTATCTTCTATATTGTTGAATGATGCAAAATAAGCCATAAAGCAAGCTCAAAAAAGAGACAAACTGCAAAACAGACAGTAAATAAGAATGACAGTGGATGCGAATGAAAGACAGAGTGAAAACAGCTCAGTAGTTGTTCTATATATAGGGATTGCTAGATGCAGAGATGTTAAAAGGCTTCCTCCAGGCCTGTCTAGGTTGCACAGCCTCTCAGCATGGGACACGAGGTTAGTGAATCAAGACAAATCACATCCACTTCCACACACAGCCCTCACCTGGGGATGCTGAATGGACAGGCCTTCTATAGGGACATTGTTGGCATTCACTTCTACCTGCAACAAAAAAAAAAAAAATCGGACGCATTTGGGAAGAGGAAGAATAGCAAGCTCTTTCTCATTCAGCGTTTGGGAAATAGCTTCTGAACATTTACAAAGCCCAAGAAAAAATGTGACCATACACACGTGCTCATATCTCAAGTCTTACATTCATACTGTATTCAATGCTTGGTGTTGGGTTTTCCATAGTAGTCAAATATTCTCCATTCGTATATCACTTAGTTTATTAGACAATCAATGCAAGACCCCGGCATTGTAATTACATTATTAAGCAATCCTTCAGTGGATAATTAAAATTGGGTTATGACCAAATGTGGTTAGAGGCACTGTCTGTCTGTTAGTCCTGTTTGCATTTACGGTTGCACATTTATAATTGCTGGAATATGTCTCTTCCTTTTCAAGTACCAACACGCATATCCACACTGCTGATAAGTTAACCGTAAACATACGCTTCAATATGAGGAGAGAAAAGGAACACTTACATGCTGGTTTTCATCTCTGACCCTCCGTGACTGAAAAGCAATTAAGAGACAGGATTATATTATGTACGTTTTCTCCCACAAAGAATGATAGACAGATGTAGCTGTTTATGTAGAAGTGTAATCAGCACTGGCTCATTTGCATTTTATGATAAACAATACGCAGAAGCAATGCATCCCTAGCCTCATTAGCACACGCTGATTTTCAGTGGAGGGGGTTTGATTTTTATTCCTGACTTGAGCTCACAGTGAGTTGTACGTTCCACATGCACCAATCAAAGAGAATAACAAAGCGGAGAGGTGTGTCTTCTGCCCGAGTACGCTGCTTTAAAGCCCAAAGGACAAGCCTCTCGTTAAGGATACAGATACGTACGCAGAGTAAAATATTTACAACTAGGGCCGTATGGAACATTCATAAGCGTCAGAGGCTGTAGACCTCATGAAAACTTAATGTTGTGATAGTTTATTGTCCAGCAAAGGCACATACATTTAACAGAAAAACAGTGCCTGAATACTTGCGCGGTTATTGCGTTTTCCTCGTACCAACTGAAACGTACAGAATAAGATCACACCTACCCGTCCTTGATTGACAGCTGCCTTCCCTTCTTCACTCCTTTCATCCATCTCGTCGTCACTCCATTCCCAGTCTCCATCCTCCGTCTTGTGCAAGCGACCGCTCGATCCTGGCACTCGTCTCACCTAAGCAGGCCACAGACATTCTCACGCCGGTGTAAAACGCCACAGGCTACGGTTTTACCCTGGCCAAGGGCAGCACACAGTCTTCGAAATTCATTCAGTTTGCGAGTTGGTTTACTTTGACTCTGAGAACCTGCGGCGATGTCTCATAATTGTTAATCAATAAAAGGGATATCAGTTTATTTCCTGAAGTGACAAACCCATTGCAGTGAATTATTACATTTCGCCAAGCATATTGGGATGTTGGTGCATGTGTAAAATACACTGTTCAGCAATGGTGAAATATAAGGTCAAATTTATAAATAAATGGCTAAGAGCATAAACCTATTCAATTTTTCCCTTTGGATTTTTTTAAAATTAACAAATGCATGAACAGTGGTGCCAAATCATATCATATACAGAAACTCCTTCTAAACAGACCTAACTGTCCAGTATAAGCTGATCCCGGAATCAGCTTTGTTCTGATAAAAAACTGAACAAATCCAAATACTTTTCTATCTTAACCTGGACATGAATTTAGATCCAAATTTAGATCCTTAAACTCCTGGTTTATTATTTAGATATTCATTCTGAAGCATATTATTCAGTGATTACAGTGAAAACAACAGGATAAATCTATGTAGTTGCGATAATGACGATATTTCCGAGTTTAATCCAGGGCATTTACCGGGTTAATTTAATTTTAAAGAGACCTGAAATCATCTGCGTTTACAAGAAACGAAAAATCGTTTACATGCACACACCACCACACAACACATCTAAGTGCACACACATGTACACACCAGTTGAAAAGATTGACTAAATCTAAAGGCCTACAACTTTACTAAGCACTCCAAGCTGAAAGGCAGCTACAGCAAAGAGTCAAATGATGAAGCATGTACCCTTCTCCCGGCATCATGCTCTCTCTCCGAACACACCAGCTCACCAGCGTCCCTTTGCCTCTCCGCTGGCACCTTCAGCAAAATAATACATAAATAAACAAATATATATATATATATATATATATATTATCTATTCAGTCTCACAAACATCATCTACAAGCTCTGAGTGTGTGAATATGATGAAAAGGTCACCAATCCTAGACCTCCCACCTACACATAAAAAACAAACATTTCATGTGCCAAAACACCCACTGCGCTATGACTGCCTGCATACAGATTTACTCATCTTTATTACTCACTCTCTAATATGCCAAAAGCACAACATATACTGTGTAAAACACAATTCACAGAGTGGCAAGAGAAAGGAAGTAGTGGAATTTGCTCTTGATATTCTGGGCCTGCAATGTTTCCGTCTCTTCAGCAGAGCATCTACAGCTCTAGTGAATGCATGCCATAAAATAATTATTCGAGATGAGATAATTAGGCACTAGCCACGCCTGTCCTGCCAAATCAAGCTCATTGTGTAGCTCCTGACATCCTGCCTGACTGAAACCAAAGAACTCATCTGCCCCCTGTTGGCCAAACAGCAACACTACCGCAGTTCAGACAGTGCCATGAACGTGTGCCGTGTTCACATCACTGCTGAGACAAATGAACACTTGGTGGCCAGTTTATCCAGTCATATGTCAACAGCTAACTGAACTGAAAGATTTCTGATCCATGAAAAAGAGTCAGTTCGGCCCACGCCGATGAAAAAATTCCAACTGTGAAGTCAAATAATGGTTTTAGTCATTCAGTGTCCTCGCACTGCTTTCTCAAGGTCATCAGACCAGCACATTTTTCCACATTTATCCGAGTCTACTCGAGTAAAGGTTGGAAAAAAGGGGATGGCATTCATCCATCGACATCGGTCACTGCAGTGCAGTGGCTCTGGTAAAGTCTCACTTGAGCAAAGCCAGAAAGAGTGAGCTGTAAAGCAAGAGAGAGAGGAAATTGGATCCGGTTTTCAGAGGTGCTCAGGTCACAGAATCCTCAAGTGACTATGTTTCTTGTGCTCTCCATTTCCACAATAACTATACACGTTTCTATCAAACAAGGTGAGTACCCGACACAGAGTTGAAAGACAGAAACCTTCTAAAAGCTCACTATTTCATAAGAGCCTCGTTGAACAATGAAACCAATTAAACCACCACAATATGCTCTCATTTTATGATCTGTTGCAGCAATGCCTGCCAAGTAACAGCAGCATCTGCTTAGAAGTCCAATTATTCAGTTGTGCTGCCATAATCATCTTCTCCATAGTGCTATAAAAATTGCATTTCCCAACGGACCCCATCCCTGCATACTGAGATCAGGATGACTGCGACTGCATTCAGAAGCATTCACAGACTCCTAAGCCCATCGGATGTGACTGTATGACGCTTTCTGCGCTCTTTCTCTGTGTTAATGCTAATTCACTGACTGTAATCAATTACCTAATGCCGAAACAGCTACGCAATCCCCTCCAGAGGGAAGACGAAAGCCATTGTGAACCCTTATAGTGACGCAGCAATACTAAAGTGGTGTGGTAATTATGAAGCTTTTAGTCTTATGCCACTTCATGCTGGGATTTAAAGTATATTCTGCAAAGATAATTCCAGCTTCTATTATAATTGAGCCACTTATCACATAGAAAAGTACTACAAATGATATAAATGGACTTCCTGTAAATACAGAGGTGAGTTGCAGCTTTGGCTTTTTTAGCCTCACACCTTTCGTCCACGTTACATCCTGTTAATACATTCCCTCTTATGCATTCTCTGTTCTTTCTTTTTCTTATTTTTTTTTTAAGGCTGGTGGCAGAATTGTGACCTCAGGCTGTGCTCTCTCACATTCAGTTAGACTGTGAGTAAAAAGCAGCCTAGCATGCAAATGGTTGTGTTTAAGTGGAGCGCTCGGTTGCCTAAGCAGCCACATTAAACCCCATTTGTCTTTGTCTCCTGTCAGGGCCTTAGATACGCTACAGTCCCCTGAATGCAAAGTTGACGCTGCGTTCGTTGCACATGGCCGACGTTTTCTGCTTGCTCCCGCTTCCTACCCGCTTCCTACCCGATTGCGTTTGTGCACTGACAAACAGATACAAAGGCTACACAATCTACAGAAACAAACAACACACGGTTTGGCAGTGGTGCAGCTGTCTGGGACATTTACTGCTTAAAATAGAGCAGGCAAAAGGTCAAATGACCAAAAAAGGGAAGAAAGTCACCGCTTTTTCAGCAAGGTGGGCGGTCTTTGAATCAGAGATTAACTCATTCATTTGTTCATTCATTCATTCATTCATTCCAGCCCGTGCAGAACTTGACGCAATTACTTGCAACCATGTCTCATCTCTAATGCACAGACTTTTATACTATTGTCCAGATCATTATTTTATATTTACAAATGACATTTGAATTCATTCATGAGAATGGTATTAATATTTGCAAGGCTAGTTCCCTAACTGTTACTTTGGTTTTCTCTTCTTTTTAATTAATATTAACAAAATGACCTTTATTCTCTTGTTTAAGGTCATGTTTAAGAGAACACAGAGGCTGGAAAAAGCCACAACACCCATGATCAGGAATCAGATCAATACAAAGATAAACTCATTTTAGCCTGCATCCAAAGACAATAAGGGAAATGTCTAAATAAGCCTTGATTATTTATATACATATAGTGTTATACATGATTTGGCTTATGTGTATATTCTATTAATATATGTGTTATTCTGTGAATTAGTTATATGATAGTAAATATACTGTAATAGTGTTGTCTTTTATATAGTTGGCAGATATTCAAACAGACAAAGAAACTGATCGCATGACGTAATGTCGCTGGACGGACAATGTCGTGAATCCCCCCTGTCAAAGCATAGCGTGTTTCCCAGCACAATGATGCTGGTGCTGCTCTTGTGTTTTGTTTTGCGTTCTGTCCACATGCTTTCTGTTTACATTGCCATATGCCTTTGTTTTGTTCCTGTCTCAGCCTCGTCCCCGTCCTGCCATTTGTTACCTAGTGTGTGCACCTGTTCTGTGTTAGCCTTTAATTATTGTGTCTGTTCCTTACCTCAATGCAGACTTACAAACTGCTTTGTTTCCTGCTTTATATTTCCATGTTCTGTGTTAAGTGTCTTGACCCTCGCTTGATCTACTGTTTATGATTATAGATATTCCTTCAATGATGCTGCCCGCCTGTGCTTTGGCCTATAACACTGATTACTGGACAAACGGTGAGTTTACACCCTTGTACTCCATGTTACACAGTTCTTTTTTTAACTCATCATTGGTCCGTGCAATTTAATCACAAAACTAAAACCTACTGACCTTACAATTATGTTTCCTCAGTGTCTCATTCTCACAAAACCCACAGAAATGAATGGCACCCAGTGATATACAGTGGTGTGAAAAAGTGTTTGTCACTTTTCTGGTTTCCTGCTTTTTTGTATATTTGTCACACTGAAATGTTTCAGACCATCAAACAAATTGAAATATTAGACAAAAGATAACACAAGTAAACACAAAATGCAGTTTTTAAATGAAGGTGTTTATTATTAAGGGGGAGGTGGGGGGGAATCCAAACCTACATGGCCCTGTGTGAAAAAGTGATTGCCCCCTCCTGTTATAGCATAAATTTACTGTGCTGTATCACATCTTTGGAAAGCTGAGTTCAATTTCTCTAGCCACGCCTAGGCCTAATTACTGCCATACCGGTTCCCAATCAGGAAACCACTTAGATAGGACCTGCCTGACAAAGAGGAGTAGACCAAAAGATCCTCACAGGAACAAATGAGAAACAAAGTAATTGAGATTTATTAGTCTGTAAAAGGTTATAAAGCCATTTCTACAGCTGTGGGACTCCAGCGAACCACAGTGAGAGCCATTATCCACAAATGGCGAAAAAATGGAGCAGTGGTGAACCTTCCCAGGAGTGGCCGGCCGACCAAAATTACCCCAAGAGTGCAGCAGCGACTCATCCAAGAGGTCACAAAAGACCCCAGAACAACATCCAAAGAACTGCAGGCCTCAGTTGCCTCAGGTAAGGTCAGTGTCCATGACTCCACCATAAGAAAGAGACTGGGCAAAAATGGCCTGCATGGCAGACTTCCAAGACAAAAACCACTGCTGAGTAAAAGGAGCATAAAGGCTCATCTCAGTTTTGCCAGAAAACATCTTGATGATCTCCAAGACTTTTGGGAAAATACTCTGTGGAGTGACGAGACAAAAGCTGTTTGGAAGGAGTGTGTCCCGTTACTTTGTGGCGTAAAAGTAACACAGCATTTCAGAAAAGGAACATCATACCAACAATAAAATATGGTGGTGGTAGTGTGATGGTCTGGGGCTGATTTGCTGCCTCAGGACCTGGCAGGCTTGCTGTGGTAAATGGAACCATAAATTCTGCCGTCTACCAAAACATCCTGAAGGAGAATGTCCGGCCAGCTGTTCGTGACCTTAAGCTGAAGCGCACTTGGGTTCTGCAGCAGGACATTGATTTAAAACACACCAGTAAGTCCACCTCTGAAGGGCTTAATAAAAACAAAAGGAAGACTTTGGAGTGGCCTAGTCAAAGTCCTAACCTGAATCCGAATGAGATGCTGTGGTATGACCTTAAAAAGGCTCAAAACCCTCCAATGCGGCTGAATTACAACAATTCTGCAAAAATGAGTCGGCCCAAATTCCTCCACAGTGCTGTAAAAGATTCATTGCTTGTGCTTGATTGCAGTTGTTGCAGCCAAAGGTGGCCCAACCAGTTAGTAGGTTTAGGGGGCAATCACTTTTTCACACAGGGCCATGTAGGTTTGGATTTTTTTTTTGGATGTCTAATATTTAAATTTGTTTGACGATCTGAAACATTTACGTGTGACAAACATACAAAAAAAAGGAAATTAGGAAGGGGCCAAACACTTTTTGACACCACTGTATATCTATATATTTTAGTCAAGAGTTTCAGAGCACAGCCGTACAACAAGGTTCACTCGAAATGTTTATATCTTATAATGTATGTGAGGGTGGACAAGGCTGCTCAGTGAGTGTCCACAGTGCTGCAACATTATCACTCGTCATACTTCTCTCGATTTCTGCATATGTGGTAATTTTTTTTTCCTTTATGTATTCGTAAGAAGCATGCAAAAGCTTTAAATAAAAAGTTGTGATTAATGTGTTTACCTCGGCTGCTTTAAATAAAGAAAAAAGGGTGCAACCCAAAATCCCCAAATCAATATTTAACAACAGAAAAGTTCAGCCTACAGAATATATATATATATACACACACACACACACACACACACACACTGTATATATATCTGTGTGTGTGCATGTGTGTGTATACATTATATGTGTGTGTGTTTTATTTTTTTGTTTGTTTTGTCTAATTGCCATAATCAGATGGCAGGCGTGCACCTGAACACCACAGAAAGACTGTAATGGAAACGCTGAAAGGCGTCTTCAACCTAGTGGAAAAAGCAGCAGTGTGTAGCAGCAGTATTCTAAAAAGGAAGTCCCACACTGACCAAGCCTCACACACCACAGCAAGTCAGTACAGGGTGCACTGTGATGGCCATGGTGGCTCAAAGCAATGTGTCATGAATATGAAATACCTTTTTAGCTCTTTGGCTTATATTTGGTCCTTTGCTAAGCAGCTTTTCAATCAAGTGTTCCCGGTTCTAGAACGGTAAAGCAGACAAGAAACGGTTTTAAACTTTAAAGCACAACAAGCTACGTGAACTGCATGGAAAATAAATAAATGAAACTGCACCTTGGCTTTTTGGAAGAATTTACATTTCAAAAGTTCTGCCGCAGTTGGCCTGTGGTGAAAAAGACGTGAAAAGTGAGTATGTGAGTATGTAAACATGTCATGTGGGCATTCTTAAAATAGACTTATATTTCCTGCATTAACCAAAATATGTAATTAAGGAAGGGTCCCCTGCATACAACAGCGAATATTAAGCGTAATTACATATGCACAGAACGTATTTTAGAGTAAGCCGTTGGTATAACTACTGGCATGGGCTCATTTATATCAATTTGACTGTAATTGAGTTTTTCTACTGGGAGCTTTATAACACTGAATCCCTTTATTGATTGTGACTGAACATATGGCACAAAGTAGAGGCCCAGAGAGACCTTTTCTTTTCTTTTCTTTTTTTTTTCTTTGCTCACCAAAAAGCACACTGAAAAAGGTAATTACTCAGTAAACTTTCAAGAAAAATTGTTGCTATCATAACTCGTTGTTCATCTCGATTTCTTAATTGGAAAATATCACAATGTACCTCTTAGTTGGATCCTTTTGAAGGCACAGAGTTATTAGTTTCCTAAAAGATTTCCCATATTTCTTTAGCATCTCTTTGTCTTCCACTTCTGTCTCTAAGGTTGGGGGATCATTCTGCAGTGTCAGCATTAAGACCTACACAACCGGGTGAGGAAATCAAGGTAACAATTAACATCAAGGTAACGGTTGGTCAAAGAAAAGCACTGCACTGCACTGCAAGATGTCTCGATTAGACGTTGAAATATACAAAATTTACAAATGCTTTATATACCACAGAGGTCAGGAAAAAATGGTGGCACATATAGCATTATTTGGGTAAGAAAACTTATATTTATTTATATTTACAACACAGCACAACCTTCATGGCACAACTATGTCAGTCTTGCTTGTTATAGAGTCATACACTATATATTGTCCCAATATATATTCTATAGAGTCTCTAGTCTCTACAGTCAGACTCTGTAGTCTCTACAGTGAGACTCTATAGTCTCTAGTCTCTACAGTGAGATGCTATAGTCTCTAGTCTCTACAGTGAGATGCTATAGTCTCTAGTCTCCACAGTTAGACTATATAGTCTCTAGTCTCTACAGTGAGATGCTATAGTCTCTAGTCTCCACAGTTAGACTATATAGTCTCTAGTCTCTACAGTGAGATGCTATAGTCTCTAGTCTCCACAGTTAGACTATATAGTCTCTAGTCTCTACAGTGAGATGCTATAGTCTCTAGTCTCCACAGTTAGACTATATAGTCTCTAGTCTCTAC
>JAQMCW010000034.1:15858313-15869771 GCA_030068335.1 Chrysichthys cranchii
ATGTATAATATGTTCGTGAAAAGAATTTTATATATATAGAAATAAATGTGATTCAGAGTTTAGATTCTTCAAAGTAGCCAGAAGTTACCTATATGATAGCTTTATATACTTTTGCCATTATCTTAACCAGCTTCATGAGGTAGTCACCTAGACTGCTTTTCGATTAGCAGGTGTGCCTTGCCAAAAGTTAATTTTTGACAAGCAAAACAAATATGTTATTTTTTTAATTAATCAAAGTTAATCAAAAGCCATAATGTGTCTTTCAAGTGATAAAAATAAAGAAAAACCTATGTATGTTTTTATATATAGTGTAGGTGTAGTTTTATACATATATGCAGGGTTTCACTAGCTAGTTGAGCTAGTTGTGGTGACTCCATGGTTAAGGCTTTGAGTTACAAGACCCTAAACTTTCAGGTCAGTTGTATCTTGCATCAGTTGTAAATTTTTCCTAAGAGCTTTTGTCAGAGAAAATTTAGGAATAAAATGCTCTTTGGCTCCAATAAATTGCAAAAATCCTATTGTAGGCTCTACATATTAAGATAAGAAGCATAATATTCGAGCTGTTGTATTGTGTTCATTAACAAAACTTGTGTTGATGGGGTCCCTGGCTTTAAAGCTTTTGATAACCATCAGAGTAGATCATCATCAGTGTGCCTTTTTAAAATACGCAGTGTATCATGATCTTCAGCATTCTTTTAAATTGCTTCAACTTTTGATAAACTGAAATTTGTAGATATTAATATCTGATTAAAATGCCACCATAATATTATTTGAATGGTTTGGTCAATTCAGACATTCAAAATTATTTCATTAACCATTTTCCATTTTAAAATACAGAAGAGAGGGGATAAATCCTTACTCATTAGCTTTATATGTTATTTAGTTCTCTGCTATGTTACCTAAAAGCAGATGATCCTAATTAATGTTAAACTCCTGTTAGGTTTGGCCAGCTACCAGCTGCTAAAAAACAGGCTGATGAGATGATCAAGTTTGATGATCAGTTTTTTGGCATGTGATCAGTTCTGATAGACAGAACCAGTTTCTGAATTATTTACTAATGCAACATCGTAGGTGAGTTATTCTTGAAAATAATACACTAACCCAACAGGATGATAATTAGACAATCTCAAACATTTATTTAGCAATTTGGCCAAGAAGTAACAAAGCTGGAAAATGAACTTAACAGCTGGCAAAGGCTGAGCTAGATTTTTCAGCAAGTGGAAAGATCAGGTTTAAAAGTTTTTAAATCAAATGCATTATAAGGTATGTTTAAATATAGCATTGCTGCAAGTATCAGTGGGATATCTGGTTTACAATTTTATTTCTACATTTTATATGCTGAAGATTTTCCTTAGGTGCACAGAATATTTAGTGTTTTCTTCTATCATTTTCTTATTTCACATCATGTTTCTTCTATCATCGTTCTGTGGGGTTAATAAAATACTGTTGCCAGTAGTTTATGTAGGCCTTGACCAGTGATAGAATCCGTGTTTTTATTACTCAGATTAAAGGACCTTGTATTCCTTTGTTTTCTTGCAAATCCCCCCTCCTCCCTCCCTCCCTCCCTCCCTCTCTCTCGCTTAAAATGAGATAATCTTGTTGTTCTTTACAACGCATGAGGTTGGTTATAACCAAGCAAATATTTTTTTCTTGTTAGTTACAGAATGGCATAGGTTAATAAAATGCAGTTTGAGTACACTGGAAAGATGGCCCATTAATTAATAATCTAGAAAGTAGCTTTGACATTTTGTAAAGGTCATGAAAGATATCAGTATGGCTTTGGAGTTCTGCTGAAAGTAATACTGCCTTCAGCTGAATCTCAGATGTATTTTTCCATATTAAACAAGATCTCACTTCACAATCACACCTATCATTAGTGCATAACCTGCAAGTAAGGATTGAAGTTCAAGATGCGAAAAATCTACACATTTTCTTTGTTCACTTTGTTTTGTACTTCACATAAATAGCTGAAGTCTATCGGCAACAGATACAGATTGCGTTATTGCTGTAGATAAACACCTTATATTCCTGCCACTTTTCTTTGTGCTGCTTGTATTCTTTTTTTAATAAACACTTAATTTGATGGTCATGCGAACAGGCCCTGAAAATATCACAGGAATGGCTTCCATCTTTTATAAAAGAGCTCGGTGGATCCTCTGAGGGTGAATTTAATTTTCTTGAGATTAAGGAGGCGTGTAAGAGGGGAGTGGAAAATTTCCAGACTAAGAGACTGCTTCACCGAAATGTATACCAAACGGGATGGAGTAAAACTCATAATGTTTAAAGGACCAAGGATCAGTAGATAGTCTGGAAAAGCATATCAGTGCACAAGTGTAAGGAGTGTTTTTGCAGGGCGTTAAAAATGGATGCCAAATGCCTATCAAGCTTAATACAGATCCAAAACGTGTGACACATCTGCTGGTGTGAACAGGTGGGACATTTTGACCGATACCTGCTATCCTGCCCATGCATAGGTAAACCCTGTCAACTAATTAAAGATGAATTAAGAAAAGACAGGAACAACAGGAGGACGCATTTGCTCTTTCAAGCACCCCTGTCCATCTGTCCTCCTCTAAACATCTGTCCTTTTTTTCATCATGACTTTTTCAACCACATGAGGGTTCGATCAGGGTTTGGGTTGAATCCATAAACTGTATACGCACAATTATATAATATAAAATATCATAACATATAACCATACAGTATGTCGAGTCTGGTGTGCTTAAATAAGTCATAATAAAAGCCGTACATCCTCCAGCAGAGGGCGATAAATAGTTCACTAACGCAGATCCTCCCAATGCTACATGTTTTTCTCTTTTCTTTTCTTTTTTTGCAACTACTGTACTGCACAGTTATCTGCTCTCTGCTCTAGCACACCTGATTAATCTCAAGAAGACTTTGTTATGACTGAGCAAGCCAACAAGGGACCATTGGTGGAGTCATAAGATAAACAGTCAAATGATAAAATAATAATTATTACCCCAAAAAAAAAAAAAAACCCAAAAGGCATGCAAGATAGAAGAACGTGGACAGAGGAGTGATCTGATCAGTGCCTGCGTGCTGAAGTGTGTGACATGTGCATGTGTCAGGTGCATTATGCCCAGTAGATCCAGCAGGTGATGCCATTTTCCCAGCACTAAACACACGTGGCTCATTATGGACATGCGTTTGTTCTTAATCGCAGCTCTTGTTCACATCTCAACTAACATCAGCCATGTCTGTCAGCTCGGGTGTTTTTCTTATTAATATATGGCATCTGGGTTTATCCTTTGCAGTCCTAGTCCTGCTAATAGAAAGGAATTGCCCAGAAAGAGAGAAAGAGCGAGAGTGACGGAAGAATCCCCCAATCAGCGCCGGCTAAGTGAACCGCAGACTAGGCTGAAGTCCAAATCGCGCCTCGCTTCCGACATAGGCGCACTCCTCTGGGTACAACAGAATGGCTTGGACGTTGTACGTAGCGCACTCGGTGTGAAACAGGAAGCGGTTTGGGTGTCGACTTGACTTTAGTGTGGAACAAAACCCGAGCCTGCTTCATCGTCCTGACCTGCACACATCAGTGAAGAGAGAGAGAGAGAGAGAGAGCTGTGGCCATCCATTACCCTTCATCACAGGCTAGAGCAAAAGGGAAAACAATAACAACAACAACAACAACAAGGCACCAAAATAGGGGATCAGGGGCTCATGGCTGGGTTTCTGGTGTGGTTTTGGAACGAGAGGTTCTGGCTGCCTCACAATGTGACCTGGGCCGACCTGAAAAACACGGAGGAGTCCACGTTCCCGCAGGCGGAAGACCTGTATGTGGCGTGTCCCCTGGCCTTCTTCATCTTCATCCTCCGCCTGGTGTTTGAGAGGTACGAGCACGGCATGCCGAGCGGAATAACGCCACGGGGTCGCGCTGAAAGCTTCACTGGCAGTGTTACAGAGGGAAGGGGTGAGAGCGGGGACACAGAGGGACAGGGTGGCAGGGGGAGACATGCAGACAGGGACAGGGTGGCCCGGGGTCTCGCCTCTGGACCAGGTGCTCCAGTCAGCCTCCTGCTGTGGTGTGGGTCCAACTGAGGCGTTTTACACACACACACACACACTCACACACACACACACACTCACACTCACACACTCACAGTCGGGCAAAGAGCTAAAAGTGGGATTTTTTCGGTATGAAACTTCTTCTGCTCGGTTTAATAAATGTCATCAACGTGTAACCTGAAAATGGTTCATTTTGACATATTTGCACCCCCCCCCCCCCAAAATGGAAATTAATGTATAATATTATGTTTGGGTTCATTTGGGTGAAGTGGAGGCTAAAAGGGGTGTACTGTTTGTTTCTTTGCAACTGTGAGACATATTTCACCCCAATTTCTCTCTCTCTCTCTCCCTCTCACGCGCACACACACACACACTAGGGCTGGGCGATATATCAATAAACTATCATTATTGCGATATGAGCATTGATATCGTCAGCCGGTTGAATATCGTGAGTATCGTGGTTCACCAGAAACTTCAGCTTTTCTGTCAGAAATGAACAGGTAGCTGGGGTGTTTTTACCCCCCCCACCCCGTGAATACGTCAATGAAGAGTCTGTGTGATGTAGCATGATGTGTAGACTTAATTAATTAGCTTAATAACTATTAGCCCTGTTATTTTACAGTGTTACTGTGTGGACAAGAGCTCGTGAGCGCCCCCTAGAGCGAGTCAGTCTGCATGTGCTGCGTGTTCTTTTGTCTCTGAACATTATTTTCACAGCATAATGTATAGTATCGTGATAAATATCGTCATCTGGGGAAAATATCAGGAAATATCGCAATATCATTTTTAGGTCGTATCGCCCAGCCCTAAGTAACACACACACACACACACACACACACACACACACACAGTTATTAGTAATTAGTAATGGAGTTAATAATGAGATATAAACAATCTTTATTGGGATTTTTTGGTTTCTTGCACTTTTGGGTAATTAAACATGCTCCAGGTCAAATTTCCCCAGGAACATCATTGCTGTTCCCGAGAAACGAACATAACTGGCAGGCCTGTATTAAGACAACGTGGTGCCCCTGGGCACTAAACCTCACTGGTGCCCCAACCTTATTCGGTGGGGGGGTGGCGGTGTTAAAATGTTGCGAGCAGGGGGGTCTAGCGGCGGCAGAGTGTGTCTTGTGGGGCCCACTGGCCCATATGGATAATCCGGCCCTGATAACAGGAGTGTTAAGGAAGAGCAGCTAGCTCTGTGTGTGTGTGTGTGTGTGTGTGTGTGTGTGTGTGTGTGTCTGAGAGAGAGAGCGAGAGAGGAAATTCTGTAGACATTTAAAGCAAACTCTACTTTTCCATCTCGTAGTCGTGGTACCGTCCAGGGTACATCTTTTGTATCTTAGTATGTATTTTTATACACTACATACATGTTCCCAGGTAAATGATCCACAAGCGTTGACCCCCCCCCCCCCCTTTTTGCACTCAGGGACCCATTAAGTGTAAAATAAATACCACACACACCCTCCAACTAGACAAATATTAGGCTCATTATTTAAATGTGTACAATAATCCATCCATCCACTATCTATACCGCTTATCCAACAGCTGTATACCCTGGGCAGGTCGCCAATCCAACACAGGAATTAAACATTTACACCTCTGGGCAATTTAGAGTAGCCAGTTGATTTAATCTGCATGTCTTTGGACTGTGGGAGGAAACCAGAGCAAACCCATGTAGGCACAAAGAGAACATGGAAACTCCACACAGAAAGAAGGCCCCAGTCACCACCAGGTTTGAACCCAGAACCATTTTGCTGTGAGGCAGCAGTGCTAACCATGATGACACCGTGCTGCATACAGTGATACAAATACAATAATATTATGACTATTTATTCAAGCCACCCTCAGGACACATTTGATTCAGTTTGACATTATTTCTAGGTTGACTTGATTTTGAGTTACTGAGGCTTGGATGAAAACCATTCCAATCAAGAGACCAGTCATAAATACAGGGTGTCCCAAGTGTCTCCATAAATAAGGCAAATGAACACTTTTTTAGCACAATTTCTTCCTACATTTTTCAAAATACTATATAAGTTGGGGTTTTTTTTCAGATAGCCTTTAAAGGCGCAGCTCACACTTCCTAAAAGCCCCTGCAGTTAATAGTGATTTTCAATGCCATCGATATTCCAATGTGTTATGTTGGAAACACAATCCTGTGGGAGTTTGTCTGACTTCATGACTTCATTGGTCCTCTGCCGTTGTTGTATGTCTAGGCTGGTATCAATTCCTCGTGATCTTCTTCTGTGACAATGTGTTCCATTTTTATTAAAGAAAGGTTTCTTGTAAAGGCTCAGTATTCAGCTAGATGAGCGATCACGATGAGAGCTAACAGAGTAGCGGTCATATGCTTTCCAAACACAGTGGCCTGTACGTAAACAAAAACACCGAACTGATTCTGGGAAGGATGAGCTGGACCCTTTAAGAATGCCTTTGACAAAAGAAACAAAAAAAAGAACATATTGAAATCATTCTCCTGCATGATACCAGACGTGTTAACACAAAGTTCATCATGCATAGGAAACACGGCTCCATGTGTGTGTACAAAGAGGTGTCTATCATGTAGAGGAGGTTTTGTAAATAACATTCAATTTTACAGAAAAAAACCCCCACTATATTCGCCTGCGTATGGAGACTTTTGGGACACCCTGTATATCAATTTGATAACGATAGGTGGTTGTTTAGACCTACATCACTGTAACGAAACAAAAACAGAGTCCTAGTCTATGCTTCACAGAGCTCGGCGGGTCCTCGGACCCTACTTTAAGAACCGGTGCCCCTAACAGTACTACCCCAGTGACAAGGAAAAGTACGTCTGAGAGTCCTTTTCTGTCTGAGAATGGACCGACAGCTTCATTTAGCTAACGTTAGTAAAATATGTACTGCTTTCTGTTTCTCTTTTTCTACCAAGCTATCTCGTTTTCAGCATTATGATTCCGTTTGACCTTCAAGGATTGTTTAACCCAAAAAGCATGACAAATCCCATGCCCCATATTTTCTGTCTATAGGACCGCAGGCCTTAAGCCTTCCAGCAATGTTGCTCTTAACATACCTGTGTTTACTTTGTATCAGAGCATCAAAGTCGCCTCGGAGCGTCTGATTAAAGCTAGCCTGTACTTTATCTACAACTAAAGGGTGTGCACAGATGAAGATATTTATTCATGATACTGGTTCATAAAGCAGAAAACCGTGCACTGACATAATTAAATAGCACTGAATATCTTTGCGTGTAAATAGGTGTTCTGTGGGACAGTTGTGGCGAAGTGATGTCACATTCTGCTTTCTCTATGATGAGCAATGTGCTATAAAGTCACTCGGCCCTGACATGAATAACTATGCATCCTTCACCAGTCAGCATCATTGCCTTTTCCATATAATTTTATTTGAATTGTTGCAAAATTGGCTTCTATGGAAAAAGTAATAGATGAGTGTCAGTATATCTCAAAAGCATTTGTCAATACATGAGTTTTCATTGTGCAGTGAAATTCCTCACACATTGAGTTATTGAGAACAGATGCATACTTTATGGTTACACGTTGTTCGAGGCATCATTGCTTGGTCCGTACCCCAATGCTGAGTCTAAGGTCCTTCTAGTTAAGCTTAGCACTAATAATACTGCAATACCGTTTTTACTTAAGTACAAAAGAAGCACTTTCTTGTGAAATCAATGAATTTACAGTAAATGCGGGATTTATGAAGAAGTCCCAAGTTGACGTAAATCTTTCTGTAGACTTTATTTTTCTGTAGATACTGCAGCCAAGGGTTTACGGTCTCAAAGGACCAGTTGATCAGGGAACTGCTGCTTAGGTCAAGGGTTCTTAAACTTTCATTTGTTCTCAGCCAGGAATTCCTGCAACTGTAAAATAAACTCCATGAACCAGCCGCGGTTCAGATCTATTTTATAACATTCCAAGATTCTAACATCCATTTACACCATTCAGATGTTGAGTTCGTTATTTAAACAATATTAGTCAAGTCAGAGTCAAAGTCAGCTTTATTGTCAATCCTGAGACATTTACAGGACACAGAGAGGATTGAAATTGCATTTCTCTTGAATGCACGGTGAATGTGGTATTTAACACAACGACAAGAGACAAGGATTGATGAATAAAACAAAATAAACTACATTTTAAACTCTAAGTAGGATACTAAAACTTAAATTTCTAAAAATAAAATGAATAAAATTAAAATACCGCAGTAAACAAACAAGGTGGTGTCAATGGTGCGGGTCCACAGTGCAAGGATGCACAGCAGCATTTTTATTTTATTTTTTTGTCACCCTATGTGCCATACGGCATGACAAGGATCTAAGACTTTATAGTAAAGTGGCGAGTGTTGGATATGGGTGAGGGGGTCACAGATCAGATTTTTTAGGGACTTAGGGGAGATGGGGGGAGAGAAAAAAAAGCTCATATAAAAATAAAAAACTCTTTTTCGAATAACCAGCCAGAATATTATAAAATAAATGATTAAATTATTAATCAGGGGCAGGTGTTTTCATCCACCAGGCCATCAGGATACTGAACACTTGCCCCTAATTAATTATTTAATCATTTATTTAATAATATTCTGGCTGTTTATTTGAAAAAGAGTTTTTTATTTTTATATGAACTCTTTATTTATTTCGTTTATCTTACCAGCAGTGCACATTGGGTCCACAGTAACATTATGTACAGACCTACAGTACTTGTTCCTAGGTTAAAGTGACCAGTCAAACAGTTTAATAATTACAGGAACTCGGTAAAAAAACGGCCTTTATTTGAAACAAAATAAACCCAAAAAAGTCCCGAACGCTCTGAGTGCTCTTCACAGACAACCCCCCACCCCCACCCCAGCCCAGCCCCATTCTGAGAATCACTGGCTTACATGATTTTATTCATATTTCTAAGGGTTTGAGTCAACATGCTAACAGTGTTTTATATCCAAATACATTTGAGTGTGGAAAAAGTGCTATGTGTGGAAAAGATCTGTTATTCTTTTCCATCCCTCCCACTCTTCTCACTCAAATTTTGGCTTATCTCATGTGTGGCCACCTGCAGATCAACTATTCTCACATTTTTTTCATGCACGGGTAAGTTGGACTGTGACGAAACAGAAGTGTGAGTATTCCCAGTGCGGTCTGATACACTGTGCAGTTGTGCTGCATTATAAATAACACCACCCACTGTTATCCAAACACAGATTAATCGTCATGCAAGTATAAAAAGATCTACAATGGCACATGTCCACAATAGAGTATGTTTGTGCTCTGCTTTGTGAGCTACTTTTTTCAGTCAAACTGTATAAAATACTTTTCTGAAGTCATATGATAAGTATGTGTAGACGTACTAGGAAGAGTTATAGGATATACTTCTGCATTGAATGTATTGTGGGTTTGTTAGCAGCTACTTCCTTAATGTCTGGTTTCTGATGTGCTTACTGCCATACTTGGTGATGTTATTTCTCTTTACAAGAAGGAAAGGAAAATGTTTTCTGTTGTATTTGTGAGACGTAAGTCGGACCAGATATCCCCTCATTGTGAATGGAAAGATCTCATCCTCCCTCCAAATATAGTAGGGGCTTAAGATTTAATGATGGCGGAATGCTGTAATGTTGAGTTGAATGTTGCGGCTAATCCTGCTGTTGGTAAATGACGAATTTCACACTAGGAGCAATGCTAACACACATTTTCCACTGATATGTGACCAGATATCTGTTACTATGTAACAAAAAATGCCTTTTAAAAAAACAGCAATTTTGTCTTTTTTTTTTGTTTGTTTCTTTTTGACAGGTTCATTGCGAGACCATGTGCTCTGGGACTGAAAATCCAGGCGAACGGGCCTCGGAAGGCTCAAGCAAATGCAATTTTGGAGAAGGTCTTCACTGCAATCACCATGGTATGCAGAGTTTCTCTTTCAGCATAACGAGTGTGATTCCATTTAAGTCTCATCCTTCTGTCTCTCAAACAAGGCAACACAAGATTAAACCCTCAGTCGTCCATATTATTATGCAGTTACTTGATATGAAGCATATAGCAATGCATGGCGCCTCATGTATCAATTGTTTGTGTAATAATTCCCAGCAGATTTACAAGTTTTATACGTGTATGTTGATGAATCAATTCAATCAACCATAAATTACCAAGCAGATTCACAGCACAGCTGATTTACATTCAGTGATGTCCATAAAACTCCACAAAAGGCAAAGCTGAAAATGACAAAACGACAACTAAATGGTAAAAGAGCTCCTGAGTGCTCTGTGTGCACTAAATCTTCCAGTAATGCAGCTTGGCCATTGCAGCGTGCCAGCAAGTACAGCTTCTTTATTAGGGTTTCATTTCATTTGTCCTAATTGAATGGTGGGTCCTATTTGTGTGCATTTATGAATTTCTTTTGGATCGCTTTTTGTTGAGTCATTGATATAAAATGACCTTGTTTCGCAAAACCTTTGATAAATTTCTGTGTGCAGTTGAAATGTACATGACCGTGTAATCCACTTACATATTTGCAATAACCTCATGCTAATTCTACAATTCAGTGAAACTTCACATTAGAGAGGCTTCTTATATGTAAATTTAGGATACAGACTTTTTCTGAACTCACTGGATCTTCATGAATACCACATTTCTTGGGTAAATGCTCTTGCAGAAATTATGTACCAATAAATTTGTTTATATCCTGGTTGATAAATGAGGCCCAGTGTTGAAGTAACAAACAGGACATTCTTATGAAAGGAATGACTTCATATTCGTGTGGGGTTTATTAAAAAGTCCCATGTTGACAATTCCTTCTGTAAACCTTTTTTTACTTCAGTCCTGGGTTCAAAGTCTCAAAGGACCACTTCATCATCGAACTCTTGCATAATGTATTTCATCCTTATTTTTCAGCGTTTGCTTGGAGCTAACCCTTGTTAAAATGCAAGTCTTTGGTGTTATGAATAGAAATCTGTTTGACTAGTGAAAATAAAGTGGTAGGCTTTGTTAATCTTTGATCCATCTCTCCCCCATTGTTCTAAACTTATCTCTTAAAAAAAAACAATGCTATAAAATGTGTCCATGAGCACAAGATTAACCCCTTAAACTCGCCTACAATGAATTACTCAGTAACTACAGTGACATGAATATGAATTGCATGTACAGTATCTCACAAAAGTGAGTACACGCCTCACATTTTTGTAAATATTTTATTATATCTTTTCATGGGATCACACTGCAGGTATGACACTGTGGTACAATGTAAAGTGTACAGCTTGTATAACAGTGTAAGTTTGCTGTCCCCTCAAAATAACTAAACAAACAGCCATTAATGTCTAAACAGCTGGCAACAAAAGAGAGTACACCCCTATTGTGCCCAATTAGCCATTTTCCCTCGCTGGTGTCATGTGACTCGTTAGTGTTACAAGGTCTCAGGTGTGAATGGGGAGCAGGTGTGTTAAACTTGGTGTTATC
>JAQMCW010000034.1:15908758-15919457 GCA_030068335.1 Chrysichthys cranchii
TGTGTGTGTGTGTGTGTGTGTGTGTGTGTGTGTGTGTGTGTGTGTGTGTGTGTGTGTGTGTGTGTGTGTGTTGGTAGCAGTCCTGGAATTCTTACATTGCCATTTTAGATACTATTCATAGGTAAATACTGAACCGCAATGAACCAAGGTATTCATGTTGATTTAAAAAAGCTTGCGCTTATACCACAGTGTTGTTCAGTTCTCAAATCTGATTGGTCAGAAGGGTTAAGTTCATTCAAATTCTAATAAGTTTTCATTTCTATAATAACACCTTACACAGGGACTTGTATGGCAAACGTTCCACATAAGAATAAACATATAAGAAAAGATTATTTTAAAGCACATGTAATTATTGGTATGGTAAAATTTTCTGTATGGAGATATTTTCTTTCGCATTTTTTGAAGAAGTCAAAGTGCTTTGTTACAGTCAGATGTAAAGCAGCTCCTTTAAGTTTTCCCATATGTCTTCAAAATGGAGGCCTTTGCTTTTCTTGTTAACAAACAAGATGCATTTTTTTTGTCTTATTATTAACTTCAAAAGAAAAAAAAGGGCTAGTTTATATCAGCTATAATGTAAGCAAGAAACTGCATTAACTATTGGGGGGAAAACAGAAATGATTACAAAGTATGAAGTGTCTTTTTTTTTTTTTAGAAATAAAAATGGTTAGTATTGACAGATTACAGAGAAGAGGAATAAAACATTGTTCCTGTTCAGGATGTGCTTCTATTGGAAGTGAATCGACTTTGAGATGCTAAAAAGTAAATTTGCAACATCATGGCACGTCATTACCACCTTGTCCTTGAAGATTTTCCTGCAACCGCATGCCTCTTCATGTTTTAATTGTTACAGAAGAAATGGTCGTCATTTCTGCATGAATTCTGCCTGAATTTGTCCCTAGCTATCAGAGAATGTATATAGTGTGAGCATGTCTAGAAGGTTAGGCCGTATTTCTATTAAAAAAACAAAAAAAAACAAACTCGTATGTAATCTCCTAAAAATGTGATTTGAGCTCTGTTCCAAAACAAACACAAAGACTGAAAAATGTTATTATTTATACGAGAGAGAATCAAAAACTAAAGGCAATTTTTAAATTACGTGATAACCCGGAGAGCAAAAGACAAAGCAAGGAGTGGAGACATCCGTCTTCTCCAGAGAAGAATAAATTCAAAAGTCAGCCCTTCCCCAAGAAAACCATGTTAACGTTCTTTTGGGGCATGAAGGTTCCTATTCGGTGCCTGGGCAAACAGTGAACAGTGCAAATTACTGTGCATTGCTGTGAAATGAACTTAAACCTGCAATTCAAAGAAAAGGAAGAGGAATTATTATTATTATTATTATTATTATTATTATTATTATTATTATCATTATTATTATTATTATAAAAATTTGCATGTTTGCTTGTTTTTGTTATGATTTGACAAATGAACATTTTACAAGCCCATTAACTGGATCAATATTTATCTTTTTATTAAACTGACTGCGTTGCATTCAATTGTTTGTGTTCAGATGTTTAACAGATTGAGTAAATCAGCAGAGCTTCAAGTCAAAGTTGATGAGGACTACTTCCGTTTGAACATGGACAGCTTTCAGATTTGGCTGAAGTGGGAGAACACACTGAAAAGCTGCTATCAGGTCGTTGTTTTTTCATCAGTGATCTTGAGAGAACTGTTTAATGGCTGTTGGACGTTATTTGACCAAGCAAGTCATTACTTTCAGGTTGTTCAGGAAATTGAGAAGCAAAGGATAGAGGCTCTGAGCAACGCTGTGAATAAGTACAGTCTCCACATGTGCAGCTACAGCCAAGCCCTTCTCCACGTGAGTCAGTGTAATGTTATAAGATAAACCTTATTTCTGATTCATGATTACACAAGTATAGTATCTGACCATTTCCTGAACCAGGATGCACACTTACTATTTGTTGAACTTTATAGTAGGCTATACTGTATAGCTGGAGAAGTGTAAGGATTTATAATCTTACATTTATGTGGAAGAGATTGAGCTCCCTTTTGATGTCGACTTGCTCATTAAAGATCTAAAGTGACACCCAGTTTCTGTAAAGCTGCTTTGTGACCATGTCTATTGTTAAAATGCTTTACAAATAATCTTACTTAAATTAAAAGTGGCCGGTTAATCCTTCCCAGAATCCAAATCGCCAAATAGCGAGTCACCATTTTCGAGGGTAGCAATATTCCAAAATCAATCCTATTGTTATCCATAGATCTTAAACTGTAAATTGAAATTGAAGATATTTTAACAAGGTACCTGTATTTTAAATTCTTTCAAGTGATCCACTCCATTTTCATCTGGTTATTCCATTATAATGGACTAGAAGCGGCCTTGGTCATCTTGCCTGCAACCCCGAAGGGAAAAAAATAAGGCATATTTTATTCAGAGCTTCCACATATGACATGTAGCTAAAAAATTCCTTTTAAAAATAAACAAACAAATAAATATATATATATACAGTATATTTAAAAAAAAGCCCAAGATGAGCTAGCGGATAGCGGTCACATACTTTCAAAACACAACCTACGCACTGGATTCTGAGAAAGGTGAACCAGTCCGTTCAATGTCATTAAAGTTAAGTGTAATGTTTTATTAAAAGTGCACTTATTTGTGTATCTGATTTGCAGGACAGAACCTATAGAAACACTTAGTAAACAGATCATGAAGCTAAGATTGGGATGTTAATTAATTAATGAAAAAACGGATTGATTGTGTCTGAATGAAAAACTGGTGTAAACTGTGGTGATCTGTAGAGTCAGGAGCAGATTGAGGAGGCCATCAGGAGGGTGGATGTGGAGAAAGACATTCAAAGTCTGTTGGAAAACACCGGTGTTACAGCAGACGATAACAAGGCTGAATTTCTCATCGTTGACTACTTTGTGAGAAATTTCACGACACACACATGCATCTCATTTCTGTACCGAGTTTTCTAATAAATAATTGTTCGTTGAAATGTCAGATTTGTAACTGTGAGCAGAGGTGGACGTAAACCCTGAAGTGAATGTTATTCCTGCACATGAAATGACGATTAAGGTCTTTTAATTCATAAATGCTATCTTGAGGACTTTGTGTACGTGCATCGCAGGAGGAAGATGGAAAGACAGTAATGGAAAAAGAAAGACGAAGAGATGCGCTGAAGGTGAAACTCCAGCGACTAGAGGAATGCATTCTTAAAACCAGGAAAGAGAAAGAAGGTGCTTTTTTATTTTAGATTTAATATTTATAGATTTACTTAGGAAATTAAGACTGAACAAAGTTGAAATTGGAATCTTGCACCAAGCGTCGGTTTACATGTTTTCCGACTCAAATCTCAAATATGAGCTTTAAGTAATGCTTTGCTAAGTGGCCATATGTTTAAAACTTCTTTTAAAAATAAAAAAAAATTAATTTCACCATTAAATTTCAGGGCTGGAGAAAATGGTGGGACTGGACACTGAAAATAGCTCACACACGAATAACAAAACCCTGGAGGAACAAGAGCAGCTGCATGAAGAGGTACTGTAGGAAGGGAATAACGCTCATGTTATGTTGCGTTCACGTTAAACAATAGAACAATTAATACTGGATTGTGGATTTATGATTGTTTGCAGTCCATTTTAAAACTGGACCTTTTGGAGGCCACGTACTGTAAACTGAACCAATCATTGATGGACTTGGAGGGGAAACCCAAACCTGTCCATCGTTTCAATGACAGCATCACAAAATTCAAAGAAAAGGTACAAAGACAAGGGTGTACACAAATCTATATACCTTGATGTCTCAAATGTCTCATCTATCAGGATTAATATGTATTTAAGGCCATTTTATATTTCCTGTATTCAATCAGGAAGTTGAGCACAGCATAGCTAAACTGACCCGCCCCGTCCGCATCAAAAAGGCCTCGTTCAGGTCACGTCAGTCTTTCAGGACTTCAGGCATTTTTAAACCTCCAGCCAAAAATAGTGTGGACCATCAGGACTCTGTAGAGACCAGCAGCAGATCAGCAAAACACACACACAAGCACAAGTCGGAGACTAATGGAGCATCATCAAGATCTCAGGAGGAAACCAGAAAATGTAAGGCTGTCCTTAAATGATTTCCTACTTTGAAACAGTTTCTAGGGTTTAAATGACATTTTTTTTATTAACATTTGGATCCCATTTGGCTTTAAGGAAGAGATCAGTGTTTTTCTATTTTTCTATTCTTCAGAATTTCGCAGTAACTCATATCAGATACAGCACTCAGATACAAGATGTAATTCAGTGGCACGTTTCTTGCGGTTTGTCAGTCTTTATAAGGAGAACCTTTATTTCCTTTTACTGTTCTAAAAATTCTTCTGTTATTTCGATACATTTGGTTGCACATTGTCAGTAAAGGATATCAAGTGATAAGATCCAAAATACCACCCCAATTCCAAATAAATTGGATTGCTGTGCAAAACATAAATACAAGGGAGAATCAAAACGGTAAAGGCAAAACACATTAAACAGCTTTAATAGAACTAACTGTGAGAAACTGAACACATCACTTTTCCACATGTAAGTTCCACATGTAAGACAAAACATTTGTTGTATGATATAATAATCGCTCAGCACCAGATCCGAGCTGTAAGGAGGATGTGTAAGACGTTCGAACCCGAGTCTCTACTGTCACTGTTGCTGTATGAGGATGTACATTGTTATGAGGCAGTAAGACTGGTTTGGACAGCATTCCTCTTCTTTTGCTGTGAATTGCAGATTTGAGTTCATTTCACAGCAACGCACAGTAATTTGCAATGTTCACGGTTTGCCCATGTGCTTGGAAATACACCAGAATAGGGACTTTCATGTGCCAAAAGAAGGCTAACATGATTTTCTTGGGGGAGGCCTGACTTTTGAACTTCTTTGCTGGAGAGGACACATATCTCCGCTAAAGGCTTTGTGTTTTTTTCTCCGCGTTATCATGTAATTTAAAAATTGCCTTTAGTTTTTGATCCTTCATTGTAAAAACAGAATGCAATGATTTGCATCTTTCTGTACCTACATTCAATTACCTACAATACAAAGCAAAGAATATTTACTACAAACAATAAAGTTGATCAGTTTAAACAGAAAATAGTTCGTCCCTGTAGGGTATTCAGTTGAATATAGGTCAAAAACGATTTGCAGATCACTGCATTGTTTCTATTTACATTTTACACAGTGCGCCATCTTCGTTTTTGGAATCGGGGTTATGAGTCAGTAATCAAGTTAATGTGGAATGCTGACATGTTGATTCCCTCCTCCAGGTGCTGAGTTCTGCAGTGTAGGTAAATGTAAGGCTTTATATGACTACTTGTCTGAGAAAAAGGACGAGTTAAACATGAAAGAAGGTAAATTTCCAGCTACTAAAGACACGTTCTTCATTACAGTCTGGGTGTATATGTGCATAGTGTAGGCTACTTAAAGAATTGTTTTTTTCCCAATGTTCTATCAGGAGATCTTCTCGACATCCTTCAAAAGGACACCAGCGGATGGTGGTATGGAGAACTGAACGGGAGGAGAGGTCACTTTCCCTATAATTACGTTGAAGAGCTGCCTGGTTTGAAAATTACAAAGTCTTCTGACGCTTAAATGCTGGCAATATGGGGTTTCGTTATTTACCAGAGAACTTGAGGGTTGTGCGTGACATTACAATGAGTAGCGTTTTAGGTAGAAGCATCAACTGCCTTTAGATTATTTATTACTTTTTAAAAGCTCTGTATGGCAAATTTGTTGACTGTTGAGACTTTTGATCCTTGGCACCAGCACAGTGCATACAATAACGCAGATAGAGGACAAAAGCTTCCATTATTGTTCACATCAAACATCAGAATGTGGAAAATGAGATCTCAGTGACTGCGGCATGGTTGTTAGTGCCAGACTGGCTGGTATTTATATTTCAGAAACTGCTGAGCTCCTGGAATTTCCACAGGCAACAGTCTCTAAATTTATACAGAATGGTGCAAAAAACATCCAGCGAGCATCACTTCTGCAGGTGGAAACACCTTGTTGATGAGAGGAGAATGGACATGCTGATTCAAGCTGACAGGAAGTCTACAGTAAGTCAAATTCTCCAACCAGCTTGTCTGGCAGCAGATGTTTCCCCATTCTGGTGTCTGATGTGAATGTTAACTGGAGCTTGACTTGTGTGTGTGAATTTATGCACCGCACTGCTTCCACGCGACAGGCTGATTAGATAATTACATGAATGTGCAGGTGTTTGTGTGTGTGTGGTGGGGGGGTTGGTGCGAGTCTGGGAAAACCTGTAGGGTGTAGTTGTTGCTGTATTCTGGGAGTAATAATATTTGGGAACAGCCAAAATATGTTGACCAAAATTACATTAGGAAGAAGTTCATGTTAAAAAAAAAAAAGTTGCAATACTACACTCATCCCAATAGTTACTAACAATATGCACCATGCTGTCCAAATCAACAGCAATAATAAGAATGATAATAATAATAATAATAATACTTCAGTTGTATACTATTAGAAGAAAAGGCTGTATATGTATCACAAAATGCAGAAAATCCAGTTGTGTACATTAAAGATGCACTACATCCCATTTACAATGTAAGTAAAGGTACGAGACACTACTATGGATCTTTTTTCCCCCCCGAGATAGTATAGAAACAGTTAACTAAATAATAATTCATTTATAATTTACAAGCAGTGTTTGATTTCACTGGGACCGCTAAATGACTATACTAACTTCTCACCTAGTCAATTTATATCAGTTCTATATTGTTTACTACATACATACTTTGTGACCGTGTCCGTATTGCTCTTGGCGCTTGCAAAAATGAGCAACCGGCAGCAGTCAGTCATCTTTCGCTCTGTGTACGTCAGTCTCAGCAGTTTAGCCACGTTTTTATTTGCACATAAAGAATCAATTAAAGACCACTCTGACCCAACCCTTTTTTTTTTGTATTTTATCATGTTAATGAGTCCATAAAGAAATTATATACAAGTATATCAATAAGAAGGTTAGAAATAAGAAAAGTATGATACGAATAAAAGAATCACTCAGTCAATACTGGCTACTGAGGAATCTTGCCAGTAAAAGGCAAACTGTGTGATAACTTCTGAACAGTTAACAACGTACAGGGCTGAGCTTATTACTGTCTGTATGATGTCAGGCAGTCTTTGTAGTATTGTGTAGTGCCACAAACTCCTTCCTGACATTAGCCAGAAAGGCAGAGAGGTTGTTGGTCTCCTGCAGACGACGCTCCAGATGATCCATCTGCACCAGGGGAGGATCGCAGGAGACGACTGAAAGGGGAAAAAGAAATATAGAAATAAATCCTGTTTTGCTTGATATTAATTACCCCACTAATTGATTAACTAAAATAAATAAATAAATAAATAAATAAATAAATAAATGAGCTTTCAAATTGTTCATTAGTTGCAGCCTTATCTATTTGCTTTTTGAAATGACAAAACCCTCCTTGTTCCCACTCTTTTTTGAAAAAGATACCTTGTACAGACAGTTAACTGATCTAACCAGGTGATTTACTTGCTCCGCTTTACTAAAACTTATTATTCATTCAAATATGAGGATGTGTGTATCATCTTTCAGCTGTGAACAGAAATGTTTCTTGAAGTGAATGGCACCTGAACACTAGAGTGATAAACTCCTCTGATTTCTGCCTTTTCACACAAGTCTCGGTGTTTCTCTAAATACACGTATAAAGCATAATGGCAGGGTGATGTACTCGACCTTCACACAGTAGCACAAATACAAAGCATTGTACTGCACACTAACACACTGACAGTCCTGTGTGGAACTATAAAATGTTCAGGGGTAAAATAGTGCACATCAGCTTTTCTTACATTTTACACCTCAAGCATTTCAGACAGGGTTTGTGAACCTGCTAGTGAAGTAACATTGGATTGACTCACTATGGTAGACTCCATCCTCGTTTATCTTTAAAAGAAAGGTGTAGGCACTTTGTGGATTCTTGTGGTTGATGTTTCTGAAGATGAACTGCAGCTTCTCACCTACACACACACGCGCGCGCGCACGCAAAATTATATTTGTCATTTTTGCACAGTCAGTAATAATAACTGACATCATCCAGATAAAACAGATTTTCATATCCAAAAAATAGACAGAAAATAAAGAGGCTTACCCTGGATTTTTCTGATCTCGAGGCTTAGCTGTTCCTGAAAGATTGCTTTAATTTTGTTTAAGTTCTTCAGCCGCTCCTTGTTGGCTTTGTTTTGTGAGTAAATCACTTCATTTTTTTTGGTAAGTGGAAAAAAAAAAACCCATAAAAGCAAAAACATTACGTGAGTAATGACTGTATAACACAGATCACACAGTGTAACATACAAAAATGTTTTGTGTGTGTGTGTGCCACCATACATTCTCGGTTCTTGACCTGCTCTTGCTTCAATGTCTCAATCTTCTGAATAAGGAATTCTTTATGGCTTTCTTTGTCCTGGATCGATCCCAAGATTTCCGGCCGTTCTGCATTTCTCTCTCTCGTGAGGGAATTCTGATGTTTCAGCTCTGAAAACGGAAAATAACATTTCCTCAGCTCCGTCCCTTTCAATTAACAAAACCAGATGAAATATTCCAGATTTAAAATGCAAATGCCAAAGTTGGCACGCACCTTCTGTATAAGCCTGTATGGTCTCAAACATGGTCTCATCTTCCCGGCATTTTTTCGAGCACGTATCTATAGAGCAAAGATTCACGTCAGTATGACTTAATACCACGATAACCTCTAGTGTGTACAATCACGGTGGTGCAGACTGAAAATCCTGCTGTCTCTTTATGGATGCTTCAGTTAGTTCAGAACGCATTAGCTTGGATTATTACAAGGAAAAAGAAAATCTGAGCATATTACTCCAGGCTTGTTAAAGATACACTTACTGCTTATTAAGTTCTGCATTGATTGCAATGTCCTGCTTAAATGGTTTAGCTCCAGGGCATCATGAAGGTCTGAGAGCACTGCACGCAGCTCAGACGGATGATGATTTTCATACATCACTCCCTAAACTTGGGAACAATGTCCCGGAGAACATTAGAATATCTCTAGATATCATTTGGCCTATTCATACATTTGATTTGTAGTATTTCTGTAGCTCCATATTAAGTTGTTTTTTTAAACTTGACATTTTTTTTTAGCCATGTTGTACTCAAATTAAATAACCTAAACACCAGAGTGTCTTAGTAAAGTACTGTGATCACCAAAAGCCTCCAAAAACTTCAGTGTACCCTGGCGCCGATTCGACAATTCTCCAGAACTGTAAGAGAAATGAAACCCCATTCTTCCAAAAGATATTCCTTGAGTTAATGTTTTGATGACGAAGGTGGTGGTAGAGAGCATTGTCTAACACCGCTACACACACCTCTAACACTTCTAAATCTCCAGCAGGCGTTCACTTGGGTTGAGATCTCGGTGACTGTAAAGACCATAATGGGGCTGTGCGATATGTTGATAAACTATCATTATCGTGATATGAGCATTGAGATCGTCAGCTGGTTGAATATCGTGAGTATCGTGATTCACCAGAAACTTCACCTTTCTTCCAGAAAAGAACAGGGAGCTGGAGTGTTTTTATCCCCCATGAATACATCAATGAAGAGTCAATGTGATGTAGCATGATGTGTAGACTTAATTAATTAGCTTAATAACTATTAGGCCTGTTATTTTACAATCTTACTGTGTGAACAAGAGCTCATGAGCACCCCCTGGCTCCAGTCTGCGTGTGCTACATGTTCTTGTGTCTCTGACCTTTATTTTCACAGCATCATATACATTGTGATAAATATCGTTAGCAGAAAAATAAGCCCTAGTGCTCTATGGATGGAGCCAGTGTCATGCTGGAAGAGAGCACTCCCATCAGGATTGAAATGATGAGTAAGGAAAGGAAGAAAGGTGATCAGTCAGGAGATCTCTGTTTTAATGTGCAGTAAAGTGGACTCAAACTGGGGCAGGGCTACATACCGATAAATTATCATTATCGCAATATGACCATTCATATCGTCGGCGAGCTGAATATCGTGAGGATTGTGATTTACCAAAAATATCATCTTTCCTCCTCAATGTTTTCTGTCGTCATAAAGACATCAAAAGAAGAGTCTGAGTAATGTAGCATGAAATGTAGAATTAGCTTAATAAATATTAGGCCTATAATGTTACAAACTTGTGTTCTGTGCGCACAAGAGCTCGTGAGCGCCCCCTGGATCCAGTCTGCATGTGCTGCATGTTCTTTTGCCTCTAAATATTATTTTCATAGCATAATACAGTTATCCCTCGCTATATCGCAGTTCACATTTCCCCGGCTATTCACAGATTTTTATTTAGAATATCGAATATTTTTCGCGGATTTCCCTGGTATTTCGCGGCTTCCGCAAAACCTATAGTGAATTGTTTTTATGGATTATTCGATGGCGGAATCCGTCAAACAGCTGTTGATTCAGTTGCTTATATCGGTACCGTACCATGTGTTGTTTATGACAACTGTAGCGGCTCTGAAATACAGTCTGTAGCAAGTGGTTGTTAATTACAGTATTATACAGTATAGAAGACAGCATAGGCTAGGTTAGTGAAATACATACAGTACCTAAAATTAGTGTTGTAGTCAAGACCGGCTGGACCGAGACCAAGACACTGCCGAGACCGGAGGGTATCAAGACCAAGACCGGAGCGTATCGAGACCAAGACAAGACCAAGACCAAGACCATGACAAAAAAGCCGAGACC
>JAQMCW010000034.1:15919557-15931427 GCA_030068335.1 Chrysichthys cranchii
TTCATGTTTGTGGCTGTAATGTGACAAAATGTGGAAAAGTTCAAGGGGGCCGAATACTTTTGCAAGCCACTGTATCTGTTACCAGCGCCATCTGTTGGTGAAACATGAAACTATTTTCCCTTATAGAAATTTCTATTACTTAATTAGGGTAGATTAAGTGAGTAATACATACTTTTGATGATTGAATATTGTATTGTCATCAGAAGCAACCAAGTATGCAAGGTGTGAAGGAAATTGGCTCATGGAAAGTGAGGTAAAAATCGAATACAATATTTGAACCAGACAAAGAAACAAGAAGTGAAGTTAATATATGCGTGGTTAAAATAAAAATAATAATAATAATAATAAAAATATGTTGTAAAGTCACAGAACTCTGTTTGTGGAGTCTTTTCGGTTATAAGTGTGGTTGAGTTTATTTAATTTTTGTTTTTACTCCTTGGACAGTTGCTTTGAAAATAATTTCATATCCAATATATTTCCACGTTTGAGGACAGTACATAATATTTAAACCTTTAACCCTTACTGTTACACACAAAAAATTCATTCTTGTCCTGTAGAGTCATTGAGTCTGAACTATTTTCTTCAACTTAAGTGGTTCCCATGGACAGTTGGCAAATAACAGGTGCTGGCATTGAGCACATGCTGTTGATTTTGAAGGAAGAGAACAGGGGCACTGACCTGACAGTTACAGCTACTACAGTATGTCCATTGTGTGGCAGATCAGTCCATTTTAAAATCCAGATAAGAACAGCTTTCATGGTTCAGTGATGATTCATTGAAAATGGCAGTATTACCATTTGAAATGTGTGAAGTTTTGAAATCGTTACATGATGGATTTTCGAGCTGGTACACTGTATGGACAAACGTTTGTGCACACCTAACCATTACACTCGTATGTGCTTGTTGAACATCCCATTAAAGGTTTAGTCCTCCTTTTGCTGTTATAACAACCTCCACTCTATTGGGAAGGCTTTACACGCTGCTTTGTTTTGGAGTGTGGCTGTGGGGATTTGTGGCCATTCAGCAACCAGAGCATTTGTGAGCTTGCACTGATGTCAGGAGAGGAGGTCTGGGGTGCAGTTGGTGTCCCATTTCATCCCAAAGGTGTTCAGCAGGGTTGAGGTCAGGGCTCTGGTCAGGCCACTCGAGTTCTTCCTCTCCAAGCTTGGCAGACTGTGGAGTCTTCATGGCGCTGGCTGTATGCACAGGGACCTTGCTATGCTGGAACAGGGTTGGGTCTCTTAGTTCCAGTAAAGGGAAACTGTAATGCTATAGCATATAATAACATCCTAAACAACTGTGTGCTTCGAGCTTTGTGGTAAAAGTTTTGGGAAAGACCACATGGTGTCATGGTCAATCGTTTGGCCATGCAGTGCATCCTCATCCTGCTTGATATTGTTTTAATTTTTCTTTTTCTTTTTTTTTTTTTTGATGACCCTAGCCATTTAAGGACAGACTTGCACTAGCCCTGTTATGTTCAAACAGATACAAATACTGTGCCCAAGTAGAGCCACTTTGCCTAAAGCAGCTCAAATGGCTATATGAGTGAAACTTAATGGCTGCGTTCTTTGGCTCATTCACCAGCTCTAATAAACCAGGGTTTATGTTTGTCAGTGGACCCATAGATCACACCGGGGACATTTTTATGATGCCTCGGTTGTCTTGGCGACTCTGGTGGCCTGTAGAGAACAGCACGATTAATAACACCGCCTGTGGTTGGAACTGGTGAGTATGCTGTTTTTGAAAGCCATGCTGTGTGAGGTTCAGTCATAATATATGGGTGCCTGCAGAATTTAGCGCCACAACATTCATCAGTCCTAAACCCTGTAGTTATGCTTGGCTGTGCGACTCCAAATGACATGATCTGTAAACTATTTGCATTGCATTGCCGTAACCATTCCTTAATGAGTAAAGAATAACATTCAGGGAATTGATGTTGTGTCCACGGGCAAGGAAGTGTTTCAGGTTCTGATCGAGGACAACACTGGTGGTCTTAGACAGCATAGTAATGGATAGTAACTGGACCATCATGTTTGACGTACGAAAGGCTGAGTCTGACCTGATAGGTTGTATTTGAAATTTCAGTCTCCTGATGTTTCTAAAGGATGGCGTTAGGTAGTTATTGAAACCGGTCCTGGTTCAGATCTGAAGGTTTGTGTTCATTTTGAAAGGTCACTCGATTGACCGTTGACACTGTGATATTGGCAGATCTTGACCCGCAAGCCTGTTCTCATGCAGGGTTATCTGCTGCCTGTCTATATCAGGGTTTGGTTATCAGGTGAGATCAGGGCTTTGGGTGCATGGCATTGGAGCAAGCATGAGTCAGGAAAGTTTGACAAGTCTGTCTAAACCCTGCGTATTTGACTTGAGGCTAAATGAACGGAGTAGTGAAGCGTACAGTATAGTAAGTGAGCGCTAGAGGTATTTCTGCTCGGTCGGTTAATGTGTAACGGTAATCAAATAGCGAGGAGTGTCTCTGTTTGAAATCCCAGCTTTCTTTCCTTTCACCACGCTTTAGTGTTTTTATTTGTTTCTTTTGCGGGATTGTTTTACTTGGTGTTTTTTCTTCTTAACGCTAAACTGCCACAGGGAGCATAGATCGTAAGCTGGCCGATTTGACAAAGATTCAGTATCGCCTTTCTTACTCAGGCAAGCAGGGACAGTTACATTTTCCTTTACTTATTCTTAGTTATTTCTTTTTCAACCACTGCCAGAGCATTCACTCTGCCACACCCTGTTGAGTACAATGTAGGACAGTTTATCATCATTTTCGAGCACTTTCTCTTCGTCCTGATTTGACACGTTTATTCTTCTACCTTCAAGCCAATGTGTAAGCTGATATCTTCTTTGTTTGTTAATGGATAGTTAAATTTTCGCGGTAGCCATTCCAGGGGAAAATGAGGCTGCGTGTCACCTGCCACTGTTTGTATGTTGGAGTTCAACTATACTCTTGTACAGAGTTTCCACAGCCGTAGGTCTTAACAGTAAATCCCAAGAAAACGTGTCTCAACTCAGACTCGCTACTTCAGTGATATAACGAAAAAACCCGACACGCCCTTCAACTGTTCCTTTTGCTCCTTCTTGTACTCACGGTATGAATTTGTCGTAATGAAACCTCTCCCATAACCTGTTCATGTGATGAATGAATCACTTTATTATCGGCTCTGCACATCTAATGGGTGAAATTATAGTTGGAGTGAGTACATGTCAGCGTTAGTGATTCAAATCTTTCTCTTTGATGATCAAAGCAGTTATCAAGCCTGGCCATGAAATAATTAAGTAATAATTTTGCACATTTTTTTTTCGCCGATGGCTCAACTCTAATTGTTTTAGGTCGACTTCTTTAACGCACAATTTCACTTGCACCTGTTTGATACTGTGTGATTTCAACAGATAATTACTTCTCCAAAAAATGTACAAGATCATCCAAAAATAACTTGGCTGATTTCTATAACGGATTGTGCATCAACACGTTTTGGGGTATTATGATGACAGACCTGCGATTAAACAAAGTCATCACGCTTGCTTATATCAACCATGCAGTGCGGACTTGACAGATTTCATAAACAGAAACAATCCCTCGGTGTGATCGTAGCAATGTTGTGTCTAGAGGAAACACAAGGAGAAGAGAAGTTTGGAGCAGATCTTCGAAGAGTACAATGTGGAAGGTCCGTTCTTCAAAGTGAGCTTGAAGGGTATTATTTTTTTTGTCCTTTAAGATGCATGAGGTCTTTGCAAGTCACTGTTCCAGGGACCGGGCATGTTGGTTAGTATTATGTTAATTCTAGGGGGTAGCTCAGGGGGTTAAGATGTTGGACTACTGATCGGAAGGTTGGGAGTTCAAATCCAAGCACTGCCAAGCTGCCACTGTTGGGCCCTTGAGTAAGGCCCTTAACCTCAACTGCTCAGATGTATAAATGATATAAATATGTAAGTTGCTCTGGATAAGGGTGTCTGCCAAATGACAGTAATGTAATGTAAAGTCATTCAAAACGATTGCTTATAGTTGTCCTTTGAGCTTTGTGTAATCCTTTGCCGTCCTTTTATTGGTGCAGCTTTCTGCTCGTATTTTGTTCAGTTTGTAATCTGCCCATTCCAAAACCCCATCCAGGTCTCCCATATCATACAACAGCTACCAGCCAGGGATGGTGACAACTAGCATGTGCTTCCTCTGAGATGCATGAAGCCAGCCAGGATAATACACTCTGAGGAAAGCGCTGTTTGCTCTCTTCCACACACATGAATTCACAGATGCATATGATTGGCAATTGTTGCTATGATTGATGGGAGGAAAGAAGCATGCCGTCTTTCCCACCCAGCCAGTTTTACACAGCCAGTTTTGCTCTCTGGGCTCCAGTCCACAGATGTATGTAACGTCGTAGGGAATTTCGCTCGTGATATGCTGACTAAGGCTTTTCGGTTGTGGCACTCCAGTTTGTTGGTGGCTTCTATATAAATATCTTGGCAGTCACAGTGCCGCCATGACACATGTTTGTTGAAATCTTTTAATAAAAGGTTCAGTGTCATTGAATTACAACTACAACCTGCTTTTACGACGTGCAGAATATACACCCAGGCTTTGGTCATATAATGCTTAGGAGTGTATGCTTGGACTCAAATGCTCTTAGGAGTGTAATCTTTTTCAGATGGGGGTTGGGTATCATTCACATTAGAGCGATAATGTGATTAACCTGGAAAAAAAAAAAGAGTCAGATTTGGCCAGTAAATTGGACATGAGCAGTCAGGCTTGCGGTGCGGACACAGCCTGGGCTGAGGACATCTAATTATCATCAGCTGAAAACACATGAGATTGCTTAGATCCAGACCAGTGCTTTTGTGGAGACGTTTTCCTTTCCAGCTAAATTAGACACAGTTCTTAACAGACCACATGCAACTCGGCAATCTATAAAAACTGCCTGAGTGTAAAACGCTCAGTTTGACTAATCACTCGTACCCTGCGGGGAACGTGATGATGTCATTGTAATGGCTGCAAGCAAGTCTAACGTGACTCAAAGGGTGTTCTTCTGGGGTGCGTTCACTGAAGCCAACCTTCCAGGGAAACTGGTTTTCTTTGAATTTTTAAAGCCTTAAGTTTTTGTGTAAACATTCCCAATCGACGACTTCGATTGAAATGCATAACGCTTTAGCCATATGTGATGTATACAAGTTAGCCTAGACTGTTGGCTATAGAGAACGATACAATCACTTAGCTAATGCTAAGGATTCATAACAAGAAAGAGAAAAAGATCAAAAGAAACACTGATGACAAGAAAGATAACCAGAAACAAAAGTGCATTCAGAAAAAAGATCAGTGTGACTGACAGTTATTTATTTATTTATTTATTTATTTATTTATTATGTAAAGACAACACAGACAGGGACAGACGAGACAGAACAGTGTGAAGGATGTATCTTAAATCTAAGGGACAGAATGTGTTTTTGTGTGTGTGTGTGTGTGTGAGTAACTGTGAGTGGTAAGGTGAGAATATTAATAGTAATAGTGGTATTACTATTGGTTAAACAATAATATTAATATAAATAATAATACCCAATAGTACTGGGTCCTCGGCATGTCCCGGTAGCAGGGCAAATTTGAATGAGTGGTGGGGTGCAGCGGCAAAGCCCAAAAACAGACCACCCCAGCTCCACCCCCAGCAAGACCAGCCACCAACGCACACCCACCCACCTGATATGTGAGAGGCTCAAGGCTTTGCTTTTTTTAAAACTCTTTTCCCTTCGTGACTGACAGTTTAAACACTTGAATTATTAGAAGAAGATTAAATAAAGTCGACCGCTTGTGTATATTTTTTGTTTATTTTCTGTTTGTGCACCAAGACCTATCTCCTCAGTCCTTTGTGTGAGCTCGTAAACGCTCGCCATGAACATTCAAAGCAAATGAAAAAGTGTTAGAAAATGCTTGTGAATATTTAGTTTGTTAATTTGAAAGCGCCTCTAATTTCTGAGTAGAAGCAGTACTACTTTGTCATCGATTTAACTGAACTGAATATTTAAAAGGTAACATTTAATCATATAAAACAATGCTGCGTTGTTTTTACCTCGGAAGTCGGATTTCGGAGCTGGGGATGACATCGTGTCCTACTTGACCACGTATCATTTGTACAAGTCAGAAAATCAATAGGGACGCCTCCAGGAAAACCGCTATTGTGCTGGTACTTTTGTCTTTTATGCGTGAATCTAACCAAAACATGTCCCCAATCAGATGATCTCACCTGATTAAAAATTCTGCTTAGATTTTAAAACTTCCTTTCATGACATTATTTATATTTCACCGTATGGGGGAACCTGGGGGAAGACAGGTTCGCTCACTACCGGGTAGCCGTTCTAGTTGATGTTTCTAACTCGGAGCTCGGATATCCTGACTTCCGAGGACAAATGCAACGCAAATGCAAGTTCAAGTAATTCATGTAGTTTCTGTTAACATTGCTGGGCCACAAAATAGAAAATCATAAATAATTTACATATATAAAAATCAAATCTTTGATTTTAATATCGGCAAAATTCAAATTAAACATCATTAAAAATGAGCACACATTTGGGGAAAAGAGTGCAATCTTATTTAACAATGTTATTTTTAATGCAATTCTGGTTTTGGCTCAGCAACACTGACAGAAATGTGAAACACAACCAAAAGAAACAATACATTAATCTTGTTTCATACAATTTTAAAACGCTCACCATTACTTGCTCTTGTTTCTGAGCTCAGTGAACCTCACAGAGTTTTACTTCTAAAAATTAATAAAGCGTACCACTGATTTGATTCATGTTCGAAGGCTTTAACTGAAATTCTGAAATTGTGTTAACGTTGCGCTAATTTGTTTCTACCGTTACTTGCATGAAACTTCCCCTCTCTCACTCACTGCCTGGGAAAGCCAGCCAGCGAGTGCGGCGTCTGTTTCTACAGTAACAGTCAACGACTCCAGCCAGCGTACATGAATTGAAAGAGATTTGATACCCAAGAACTTCAGACGAGCTCGTGACGAATCTGAAGTGGGATTGGCATAAAATTCTGACCGGCATGTTCAGGCGTATCAGACAGTGTTGGATTTCAGTACCTTGTACAAAAGTGACCCCAAATCACGACTGAGAATTCATCGTGACTTAATCATTAAAGAGTCAAATCTGTTTCATGTAGAAAGACTGGCCTGTAGTTGACTTTAGAGTGGCTGTATTTTGCATCAGCACAGAAAAACATGAGGCCAGTGTTACAGAATGTGGAGTATAAAGGCACCGCTGATGCTTTCTGATCTGTGTAATCTTACTTTGTAGCCTTACGATGATGATTATGATGATGGTGCATATGATTTTAACTAAGCTTTGTGATGCTCAGACTTTCTTTTTCTTCGTTCAACCATACTGACCAGTCACTTGAATGGGAACACCTGCACCCATGGAATGGAGGGAAAAGAGACAAACAAACAAACAGAAAAAACTGTTGATTTTTTCTTCAGCTGCCCGGTTTGGGTGAGTCTGTGCCCTCTGTATCTTCAGATACCTGTTGTTAGCTAGCAGGATTGGAACATGATGTGGTCTTTTGCTCTTGTAGCCTGTCCATCTCAAGGTTTAGCATGCTGTGCATTCGGCGATGCTTTTCTGCTCACCGTGTTTGTAAAGAGTGAGTATTTGAGTTCCTGAAACCTTTCTGTCAGCTCAGTGTCACCTGTAGAACCGCTATAGAACTGCTGACCACTGGAGGTTTCCCCCCTCACCATTCTGTGTAGACTGAATGTGTGCGTGTGTGTGTATGTAAAAATCCCTGAAACGCTCAAATATACCATCCCTCACCAACATGTATGCCAGTGTCAGAGTCACTGCGAGCACATTTTGTTCCTATTCTGATGTTTAACGTGAACATTACTATCTTTCCTTTCATATAAGTGGAAACTGTGAAACACTATCCTGCCAGTCCATTGTTCTCTTGTTGCTTGTTTCCTGTTTCAAGGTGAAGAAGTCCATGCTGTCCCATATCTACCTCTTAGTTAAATGGCATTTATAACGGAATAAAAATGAGTGATGTCCATTAATTCACCCTTAATTATTTGGCAAAGATCATTCCAGGTCCACAGCCTGTCACCGGTGTTTAAACATGTTCTGCTTTCAGTGCAGAAAAAGGGTCCCGGATCGTTGTTTTTGGTTTTGCGGTCGTCGTGACTACTGCTGCCAATCCCGAAGAGTCATTCATGTAGAATAGGTCTCATGAAAAGAAGCAGCAGTTAGGTGCAGGAGAGAGCAAATAATCAAAGCTCAACTGGAGAAGCCAAGCTGAGATTTGCTTCGTTTCCTATTGTTAAAGCTCTGAACACACACCAATCTCACACACACACACACCACACACACTCTGAATATGTGAGCGGTACAAATACCGGAGGCTATCGCCTAAACAATGCCACATCCGCTTAACCACTTCCCTGCTTCTCAAATGATCCGCATGTCTGAGTTTAAGGCTTTAAGCTGAGCTCCTAACGTTATGGACAAGCAAGGAACTCTTTATAATGAGAATCTGAGTCTGACAAGACTTTTTTTTTCTTTTTTCTTTTCTCTCTTCTCTCAACCTTATGAATATATATATGTGTGTGTGTGTGTGTGTATTGCTTCTCTGGTTTCTCTGATCTGCCTACTCCATCTGCGTATGACGGTGCTTTCTCTGCGCCATGCTGCTTCTGAAGAAATAAGACATTTTCAAAGGCGCAGCATTCCCAGGGATGCGCTTTCAGTTAGATAATGCGCACAGCTCAAATGGCAGTAGAGGCTTTGAGGCAGCAAGTCTCCTATCGGCACATGAGGGATAAACTCCCTCTGTTGTGCTGAGGCGATCTGCTTTGAGATGCTCTTTGTTTTCTGTTGAAGTTCTGTGTTTCTTTTCGCCATCCCCCCCGCCCCCCGCTTTCCTGATGCTGGTCTCTGTGTGCAGTGTCTTTACTGACACGAATAGACATGCTGCTTTAATCAGGGTCACATACGGTGACAGTTTGCATGAGCCCCTCTTGCTCTCTAGCACTCTATGAGCCTGTTCACCGTTTGCCTTTATTTACTTGCTCTAGTATGTAATGTTCACTCGTCTTCCAATCACTTGTTTTTTCTCGCTCATCTGTGTCCTGTCATGGATGAACTCTTTACCGCATGGTCCGCAAAAATCTGTAGTTCTTCTATTTGTGCGCGAAAACACACATGGACCTTGGTTTGTATGCATTTTCAGATGTAAACTTCTTATTCGTGTGCTTGTAATTCTTTAAACAAGATTATGCAACCATAACAAGCGTTATAATCATCATAGCAAGCAGATTCGTGATCTCCGCCGTGAAGGTAATGCAGAAAAATATCCTTATTCCAGTGCAAGTGGTTTTGCTGTGCTCGGGGTTGAAACATGAGTCCACTTTGTAAAGTTCGTGTGAAGTCTGTAAAGTGAGAACGTTACTACCCTTGACCGATGTGAAATTCTTTCTCTGTGTGTGTGTGTGTGTGTGTGTGTGTGTGTAATTGTGCCTGCTGCCTTAAGATCTGACAGTCATTCCTTACAAAAGAACAAGAAGCTAAAAACAATGCTACTAAAGAAATGCATTTAAAAAGCAATTAGCTCATGATGAACGTGAGGGTAGAGAAGAGTTCTGAATAGTAACTCTGACTCCGTTTCACATCAGACTGCCCATGCAGTCCTATTTTTGTGGCAAGAAAAAAATGCACTCTTACCGTCAGCTCATTTGCTTGTTTGTTTAAGAGATTTATCCATGGGAACTGCTACGAGTTCTTCAATTCTGTATGAATGTTTGGCATTTCCTGTTCTTTTCTCAGGCTAAATGCTGTTCTGACAGTGTTCTGATGGAGAGGATAAAAGACTGGAAACATGCCAGTGCTCTCAAACCCAGGCTTGTCTGAAACTGTTCATGGTATTGGGCCGTCTGCTTAAAATCTTCAGAAAGGAAACTTGTAACGTGTTTGCAGTGTTATGTAGAATACCTTCACCAAAGGTTACTGGAAACGGTTCAGTAGTCCAGTCGTCCCCCAGCTCCAACATAACACACCTTTGTGCCTACACGGAGCAAAGTAAAGAGAACTAAGCTCCTGTAACCTTGTAAAAGCTAAACAAACCTTTACGTTATGTGAACTTGTATCACGGCATTGTTGAATTCCCTGTTTGGTCGATCAGAAGATGTTTAGTTTTCTGCAGCAGCATGGTTTGGTCAGTAGCTCCAGCTGTGAGGTTTATTAATAAGCTTGGGATATTATGTTATCATTTCCATAGTCACAACTTGCATACGTTGCATGTGGACATGTACGGCAAACCATCCAACTAAGTGGATTTTAAGTGTGTGCAATTGTTGATATGGTGAAGGTTTCAGGGGGAAGATGTTCATTTAGTCTGCAGTGTCGGGGATTTGTCCTGAGGCGAAGCTGTAAGGGGAAAGAAAGGCCTTAGGGCTATTTGGGTCATCAGTAACGTCACAAGCTGCATTTTTTTGTCTTATTAAAACAGAGAGGCTGGTGAGGTAACCACTGTTTATAGGCGTTATAACGTAAAGGAGAACAGGAACTAACTTTTTTATTATTAATTTTTATTTATTTATTTATCTATTTATTTGTTTGTTTGTTGGATGTTCCATAATTGTAAGTGAATAAAAAATTGTCAACAATTTTAGAAGTAGATCGAAGAAGAACAAATCCCATCAGGGTGTGCTGTTCTAGGGCAAGAATCAGTAGTAATTCTGCTTCGCATCTCACAGCATGTCATGTTTAATTCCTTACGTGGAGTATAAAGTAGTAGTGTAAAAGTGTAGCAATGTAAAATATAATCTATATTCTGCCCCAGAACTTGGGGTTGGGTTGAATTTTCTAACCTGGCAGGCAGTGCTAAAGATCTGGGAGAGTTTTTCTGTTATGTGCTCCTGACTTGTTTGTGATTAAGACTCACCACTGATCACGGTCTCCTCAGCAAACCTACAGAGCTGTTCCTTGTTGCAATTTCTGGACTAATCTTGCGTTGGACTTCATCCAAGTTCTCACTCTAGAGTTTATATCAGTGTCTTTACCTTGGCACCTTCAAGCTACAAAGTGAAGAAAGAACATGGACGGCTCCATGACGTCTTATCTGTTCATCGCCACAACTTGGCCAGCTGACATTAAAGAAATGAGTAATCTTTAAACTTGATGATGTACACAGTGTCCTCTGTGTTTTCTTTTGATTAAAATCTTAGTCATTGGTCATAAATTCATTACGTTTACATCTCAAAAGTAAATAGACACCATTATTTTGGAAAAATGTATTTCTCGAAACTTCCGTCTAGCTGCTCTGCCATTGTAGCCAAGGTGATGGAGATACCTCACAGAAGTACTCCGTCTCACTTGGAGTTGCGGGGAATATTTTTCAACAATCCTCTTGACAGTCTGAAGACACCTGTCAGAGAGCCCAGGGTGACCTGAGAGGGATGCTGTTGATTCCTTTCCTTTGCTTTTGAATTGTACAATCACTCTGTTGACTGTGCCAAGAGGAACCCCTAGGTTTTGTGTAATCATGCGCTGACTAAGTCCACCCTCAGACTGACCCACAATACGCCCTCTTAGAAAATCACACAATTTCTTTTGCTTCTGGTGTTTGTGGCATGGCTAGTCACCTATAAACAATAAATATACTGGAATCTTAAATGAAATATAATAGTATATTAATAAGTTTGAAGCACTATGTGGTTTCTGTATACAGTTCACCTATCGCAGGTTCAGTGCATCGTGGATTTTCAAATTTTGATTCATGGAATTTTTTGGCTTTCGTGGGACTCTTGAAATTAAAATATAATTTTAAAAAATGTTAATTCAAACATTAAAAGAACATTTAAATCGAAATAAAACAGTATGCACTGTAT